>VMDO01016128.1:36143-48914 GCA_007922755.1 Pedetes capensis | reverse complement strand
CGGGGAGTGGCGGGAATGGCGTGAGGATGGTGGGCGGTGGAGGAAGTGAGGGGTCGGTGTGTGAGGAGCTTCTTGACGCATGCGTGCTGAGTAGGGCTCCGAGCCTTCTAGGGTGGAGCGCCTGGCGCGGGAGTGCGCATGTGCTGGTTTATTTTTCCTAAGAGAGCTCCTAAATTGGAGTGTGTTTGTATTGAGGTTTTCGTGGAGGGGAGATTTCTAGCGCCGGCCGTGTGATTTTGTTGTTGTTGTTGTTAGGTGCCATCGAGTCGGTATCCGACTCATAGCGACCCTCTGTACAACAGGGGAAACACTATTGTCAGTGCTTCTCTGCTGTTCGTAGGGTTTTCAATGGCAGATTGATTTTTGGGAGGGGATTGCCAGGTCCTTCTCCCAAGCCTACAGCTTCTGGTGTTCCCAGGCGGTCTCCCATCCAGGTACTAACCAGGCCCGACCCTGCTTAGCTTCCGAGATCTGACGGGATCAGATTCCACAGGGCTACGACTGCAGGCGTGTGATTTTAGTGTGCTGGAAAAAAGCACTTTATTGGGAGCCAGCAAGCGGAATCTTGGCTTTGTGGCCTTGGGCAAGTCACAACGACTCTCTAAACGTCATTTTCTTCTTTGTAAAATCGGGACAACGTTGCGGTGAGGATCAAAGAAACCCCTGCCCTCTAAGGCACACAGCATTTTCCCTTTTGTAGATGAGGTTTCTGAATTTGAGTCTGATCGCTGCCACTCACGCATGACCTTGAACAAAGTATTTTATAGGACCCAGGATAATGCCACGCTCTCATTGCATTAAAGTCCAAGACACATAGTTTGGAGCTCCTACACAATTTTTAATAGCTCTGTCACTTGATGAAACGAGTTTTTAGATTCATCAAGGCATCAACATGTAAAGTGGGAAATATGCATGGAGTGATTGTAGACATCTCGTAAGACTGTGGATGTATGTTAATTGATTTGTAAAGATATTAAAATAATTTGATCTGTTCTAAGTGCTGTAAAAGAATGCAGAGAATAATTGGATGCTACTCCTTGAAAGCTCTGGGACTTCTTCAGCCCTAGGACAGAATAAAAATCCCGTTAAGACCCCAAACACCTGAGCCCATTGGGTGATTCTGTGTTCACACAGTAGAGAGAAGCTAGCTTTTGAGGTTGGTTGAGGAAAGTGGCAACCAAAAGGAGGAGGAGGATGGAGGGAAGGGAGGGGGAGGGACCTAATTCTGAGGAAGGTAGCAGGGCCTTAGATGGGCTTGGCATAGAATCAGGAAAGTGGCTCACATGTAAGGGATTAATGATGCCAGCAAATGAACATATTAGTAGTAACCAGCATCAAGTGAAGACTGGACTTCCCCAGATGTACTGGATAAGTCCTAAAGAATTGTCACAAAATCTTAGGTGTGAGGTGGTTGTTGTTAGGTGCCGTTGAGTGGAGTCTGACTCATAGCGACCCTGTGTACAGCAGATCAAAACACTTCTCAATTCTGTGCCAGGCACACTATCTTATTTATATTTAAGCCCATTGTTGCAGCATTGTGTCAATCCATCTGGTGGAGGGTTTTCCTTTTTTTCGTTGACCTGCCACTCTCCCAAACATGATGTCTTTCTCCAGGCACTGATCTCTCCTGACTACATGTTCAGAATATGTAAGACACAGTCTGGCCATTCTTGCTTCCAAGGAGCACCCTGGTTGCACTTCTAGAACAGCTCTGTTGGTTCTTTTGGCAGTCCATGGTATATTCAATATTTGTCTCCAGCACCATAATTCAAAAGCATCAATTCTTTTTCTGTCTCCCTCGTTCAATGTCCAGCTTTCACAACCATATGATGCCACTGAAAATACCATGGCATGAGTCAGACGCACCTTCGTCTTCAATGTGACCTCTTTGCTTTTCAATACTCTAAAGAGATCTATTGCTACAGCTTTTCCTAGAGCAATGCGTCTTTGGATTTCTTGACTGCTGCTTCCACGGGTGTTAATTATAGAGCCAAGCAAAGCAAAATCTTGGACAACTTCAGTCTTTTTTCCATTTATCGTGAAGTTGCATACTGACCCAATTGTAAGGATTTTTGTTTTGTTGATGTTTAGTCACAACCCATATTGAAGGCTATGATCTTTGATCTTCATCAGTAAATGTTTTAAATCCTCTTCACTTTCAGCAAGCAGGGTTGTGTCATCTGCATAACGTAGGTGGTTAATGAGTCTTCCTCCAACCTGGTGCCGTGTTCTTTCTCATAAAGTCCAGCTTCTCAGATTATTTGCTCAGGTGTGGGGTAGAGAGTCCTAACATTGACCAAAACTGAATTTTCCGCCAGCTCAGAGGTATAGGGTATGGTTGTTGTTGTTGTTGGGTGCCATCAAGTTGGTGTCCAACTCATAGCAACTCTACATACAGCAGGCAAAAAACTATTGTCAGTGCTTCTCTGCTATTCGTAGGGTTTAGATTGCTGATCATTTTGGAGAATGGGTTGCTGGGTCCTTTTCCCAAGCCTACAGCATCTGGTGTTCCCAGGCAGTCTCCCATCCAAGTACTAAGTAGTCCCAATGCTGCTTACCTCCAAGATGTGACAGGATCAGATGCCCCAGTGGCATGGCTGTAGGCAGGGTATGGTTAGAAAAAAATATATCCTGCATTTTGGGGAAAAGTTGATCCTGTTAGCACAGTGCCAGGAATAGAATGCTTAGTAAGGAGTAGCTTATATATTTATATAATATACAAAATTTATATTATATAAATGTTGTTAGGTGCCATTGATTCAGATCTGAATCATAGAGACCCTATGTGCAACGGATGAAACACTACCCCACACTGTGCCATGCTCAGCACTATTGTCAGTGCTTCTGCGCTATTCATAAGGTTTTCAATGGTTGATTTGGAGTGGAGGATGCCAAGGAAAGGCTGCCAGGTCTTTCTCCCAAGCCTACAGCACCTGGTGTTTCCAGGCAGTTTCCCATTCAAATACTAACCAGGCCTGACCCTGCTTAGCTTCCAAGATCTGACAGGGGTCAGACACCACAGTGGTATGGCAGCAAGGTATTATATAAATGTACTTATAAAATATATATTTATGTAATATATAACATGCTTATATTATCTAAATATACTTATATATTTATAGGTGCTGGGATTTAGCTCAGTGGGTAGAGTGCTGCGCTGCAGTCTCTGAGGTCCCGAGTTCAATTCCCAACACCACAAAAATGGGAGAAGGGCCTGGCAATCCACTCCCAAAGCAATCCCGAAGCACTCAGCCATTGAAAACCCTATGAGGGTCGCTATGAGTCGGATACCGACTCGACAGCACCTAACAACAACAACAACATATATTTATATGTAACATATTTATATAATATAAATATACATATACATATATATATTATATAAATATATATATGTATATATATATATATATACACACACACACACACACACACACACACACACACACACACACACCTGGGAACCAAAGGCATCTCACTGAAAATTTGGCATCCGAGGTTCATCTGCTACTTCTTGATCTTCTTAATTCTCATCCTTCAGCTGGCTAGGGTTTTTCGTTTTTGTTTTTGTTTTAATGACGGAGGGTCTTACTGTGTAGCCAGGATAGCCTGGAACTTACTATGTAGACAAAGTTCGTCCCGAACTTGCACTAATCCTCCTGCCTCAGCTTCCTGAGTGCTAGCATTACAGGTGTGTACCACCACATCCAACTTTTCAGCTCTCTCTTAAATGCTGGCACTACCCATGGATTATCCTTAGATCTTTCTCTTTTTCTGAAAACACTGGACCTGGGCTTTTATCCTCATATTCTGGCTTCGTCATCTCCTATGTGCTGATAACTCCCAAATATCTCCAGCCCAAATCTCTCTTTTTCTCCTAAATTCCAGCCACTACTTCTACTGCCTGCTGGGCTTTTTTATTTGAATGACCTACTAAACTTTTAAAGTCTGCAAACCAACAGCACCAGCAGTACTTGGAAGCTTGTTAGAAATGCAGAATCTCACATCTCACCTAGGAACTACTGAATGAATATCTGCATTGTTACAAGATTCAAAGTTGATATACATGTACATTAAACTTTAAGAAGCACCAAGTTAAATCAAACTATTTTGCTTTTGTTCTCTGAAAATTGAGATATAGTCAGAATACAATTTCTCAAGTGAAATGTTGCTATCATATTATCCCTTTCAGTTATATTTTCTGGAGAGCTGGTGGGACGCTCTCTGCCCTCAGTGCCTCTATTTTCTGTCCCAACTGCCAGTTTTATGGTCCAGGTCCTCACTGCCTCTGGACAACTACCATGTCATCTTAATTCATTCCTTTGCTTTCTGCTTCATCTTCCCGCAGCCTATCATTTACACCAGTATCAGATTAATCTTTCACAAGTATTAATGTGATCATGTGAATTCCGGGCTTAAAATCACCTAATGGTTCCCATATTTTCAGGAAAAAGTCCAAATTCTTCAGTATAGCATACAAAATCCTTCATAAACTGTTCCACCCTACCACTTTAGCTTCATCTCCCAACTCTCCCTATTCAGACCCAATTTTTTCCAACCATAGCACAATATCTTCTAGCCCCTGAATGTCACAAGATTGCTTCTGGCTGTAGTCAACTGGTTTGGCTTTGCTTACAGGACTGTCCTTGAGCCAATCACTGTGAACTAAAGTATATGATGTTTTAACTGGCTAAGGTTGAATCATACCATATGCCAGCAGCTCCAATCAAAGTATGTGGAGTGGGAGGAAAAGTCGTTCCCAGAGAAGAAGCCAGGAACCACTTCAGAAAAAAAAAGGAGTGGTGCTGGACAAGACAAAACAGACACGAATTACAGAGGCTAGGGTTCTGTGTTCCCATATATCACACTATAAAATACTCGATCATTTACTGGACTGCTTCCCATACTAAGGTATGGACTGTTGGAAAACGGGAAGTATGTTCTTTAGTTCTGTGACCACCACTCCTGGCACAAATACCTGACACATACTACATATTAAGTGTTTGTCTAACAAACTAACTTGAATTAGTACCTTCATTTAGGAATGACATATGTTACTTGGAGTAAAGAGACCTGTTTTCTTTTTTCAATGATATTCTCTGTATGTAAAGAGAAGAAACAAGGTCAACATTCAAAGTGGTTTGTTTTGGGCTCTAGTTTTTATCAGGTTAAAGAGAAAATCATAGGGCACATACATATACCAAGTGGACAGTTTTTTTTAGAAAACAGCATACACATAAAATTTAATGTAAATAGTAATTGAGTTCCATATAAATTAAAATAATTACTATTTTCATGAGATCGAGTAGTTTTAAAGCTCCTACAGTCACTCCTATGAAGTATATAGTCATTCTGTAATTATAACTCATCACTTAAAAAAACTCATATATGAAAAATATTAGTGGTACATACCTTAAAGAATCTTTAGACCTAAAAGGGAGTTTAGAGATAATCTCCCCAACTTTTTCACTTAAAGATATTGAGTCTCTTAGAGATTAGTGACCCACTAAATGGACAAACTACTTTATAGCTAAGTAGAGACTTCATTCCAGATACACATCTTAGTCAACTGTGCAACATTATCAGCTGAAAGTGATCACTCCCCTCTCTGAACTACACTGCTTAATTACCTTTCATTTGATTCTCTCTCACTTCAGTTTCTGATTGGTCTGTTTTTCAGAGCTTATCCCATGTCTCATTTCATCTATTAAGATTCCACCAGCCTTTCCCCTAATTGATCTCTAGATTTCCTGAATTTGTACATCAGTCAGCTTACAGATTTTGTTATAGTTCTTGTGGTTTGGATCTAAATGTCCCCCAAAGGTTACATGTTTGAATGCATTGTCCCCATGTAGTGCCACTGTCCTGGGAAGTTTTAGAAGTTGGGAGCAGAGATTTGCAGAAGTGGGTCTCTAGGGGTAGGCCTTTGGAAGTTTTTACCCTAGCTCCACTTTCAGTCACTCCCTGCTCCTGATATGCCATATCATGAGGTCATCTGACCCAGGCCCTGCCACCTGCCCTTGCCAGGACTGCCTGATGCCTCAACATATACCTGCCCTGCCCCTATGAGTGGAAATCCTCTGTAAGCTTCCAGTAAATCTCTTCCCCCATGAGTTTGCTTGGGTCAGTTTCACTGTCATAGCAACCCATCACCTGACTAAAACAGTGCTTAATTAATCAAAGTAATGCTAAAGAGAGAGCATGGACCTTGCCTATTACAGGATTCCTCCATGGAGAAGATGACCAGCTGGAGAAATCAGACCTGCAGGTACTAACAGACAGGGGTCCTCACTGAAAAGACTCAACCATGTTTTCCTAAAGACCAGAGATTAACAAAACCCACCTTTATATCCAAAATTTCAGTCAGCTTCTGGTGCCTATCTCTTAAATATGAACAAATAACCATGGATCATTCCACATTTGAAGAAAACCTTGAATCTGAAAAGCAGGGATCAAAACAATCAAACCAACCAAAAGACAATTTAGAGCAAACAATGCACAGAACAAAAGAAACATTTTAATTATAATAAACATATTCAGAGGAAAAAGAGACTTTTGCATTCATCAAATGAGAATATTCAGGGAACCAAAATGAGCTCTCAGGAATTAAAAATATAGTAACATAAATGAAAAAAGCCCAAAAGTGGATTGCCTCAAAAACTGAGGAAATGACCCAGAAATTAATGCAAAAAGATAAAGATATAGAAATAAGAGATAAAATTTAAGTTAGTGGATTAAATTAGAACTTTCTTCTGCATCAAGGAAAACGGCAAAAAGAAATTTCCATAGCCAGGGCCTCAAGCTCGATTGTAGCAGTCTATTTCCATGCTAAGATTCTCGAAAAGCTGGTGATTTGGGACACAGAGGGTGGAGAAGGATACCTTGTGAAGGTCCAGGGCTTGTCCTGGTCTTGTTTGGCTGATGAAATGCAGTGATTTGTTTGTTTGCTTGCTTGCTTGCTTGTTTTTCTGGCTACAATATTAAAAATAGGGCTCAAGGTATTCATTTCATCTATACCACAGAACCCCCACATGTCTGTTAACTTGTCGTGCTGTGTGAGCTTTAAGTGTTGCTGTGATGCTGAAAGCTATGCCAGTGGTATTTCAGATACTAGCAGGGGCACCCATGGAGGACAAGTTTCAGCTGCACTTCCAGACTAATACTAAGGAGAAGGACCTGGCAGCCCACTCCTGAAACAATTAGCCACTGAAAACCCTGTAAATAGCAGAGAACTGTCAAATCTAGTGCCAGAAAATGAGCCCCCCAGACTGGAAGAAATTCAAGAAACAACTGGGGAAGAGTTGCATCCTCAAAGTAGAGTCGACCTTAAAGATAGGAATGGAATAAAGCCCCTGGGCCTGCCTTTTGCTGATGTGGCATGACTCAAAATGAGAAGAAATAGGCCGGGCATGGTGGCACACACCTGTGATCCCAGCGCTCAAGAGTCAGAGGCGGGAGGATTGCAAGTTCGAGACCAGAGGTAGTCTGCGTAATTTAGCGAGACCCTGTCTCAAAAAGGTGGGGGAAAAAATGGGCTGGGGGCGCAGCTCAGTGGTCCAGCACTTGCAAAGCATGCAGGCGTGAGGCCCTGGATTCAACCCCGGGCACCAGAAAAAAAAAAGAGAGAGAGAGAGAGAGAGAGAAGAAATATAGTGTCTGCAACAATAGACTCAAACATAAAAAGATTGTGTACATTGCACAGTGTTGGGTAGAGTTTTGTTCTGCTGTACATAGGATCACTATGAGTCACATCTGACTCAAAGGCACCTAACAACAACAAAGCATGCAGGTTTAAGCTTTTTTTTTTAAAGTTGATTGGGACATTTGAGACACAAAACCAATACTTTAGGATATGGGTGTTGGTGTTTGTAAGACATTTTGAGGCTTTGATTTAAATCTTTCATTGTGCTGTGATTTACTTTTAGGCATAGTGCGCTAAGTAAAACTTGTCAAATAAATCTTCCTGTAGAAAAAAAAA
Organism: Pedetes capensis; assembly: GCA_007922755.1. NCBI lineage: Eukaryota > Metazoa > Chordata > Mammalia > Rodentia > Pedetidae > Pedetes > Pedetes capensis. The sequence goes on along the minus strand of VMDO01016128.1, from coordinate 40,936 downwards.
AAAAAAGAAATGTTCAGGTGACAGCTGTGCAGCAGGCATTGCTGGATCAGAACTGTGAAGGACTCCAAAAAAGATATCACAAAGAAAAAAAAAAAGAAAACAAGAAATAGACTACCGGATGAGTGTCACATGGTGGCGCTCTCCTGTAATCCTAGCACTCTGGAGACTGATGCTGGAGGACCTTGAGTTTGAGGCCAGCCTGAGCTACAGAGTGAGTTACAGGCCAGCCTGGGGATACACAGTGCTCCTTTCTCAAAAAAAAGAATTTCTTTATGAATTTGGTATTTACACTTTGGACAGGGATTATAGAAATGAGTTGGTGGTACTGAAAACTGATCAAAACAAAACAAGCCAACTTTAACTCCAAGGGGACAGAAAAGAAATGGCTTCATAAGATACAATATGGCTCAGCTGTAAACAATATTACCATAGTCACAATGACATAAATCCCAAATGTTGATCTAATAAAGATAGCAAATACATCTGAAGGAGAGGATGCATCTACATATTGGACCTGTGAAAACAAAAGAGCCAATGTCAATCAACAACTGAAAAATCAATAAATAATAGTACGATAATTTAGAAAGTCAAAATGGTTGCCTGTGAGGAGTAAAACAAAGACTGGATAGGGAAGTTCTGGGACTGATCTTTTTTGTTATAAACTTTATATGACCATTTTATTTATCAAATCTAAAATGCCATCAATAGAAAGTAACTTTATTTTATGTACCACTAAGAAAAAACATCCTATCAACTAAATTAAAACACATTTTCTTTCATTTTAATTATAAAACTTTTTTTTTTTTTCAGTACTGGGGGTTGAACCCAGGTCCTCACGCCTGCATGCTTTGCAAGTGCTGGACCACTGAGCTGCATCCCCAGCCCTTTTTTTTTTTTTTTTTTTTTTTTTTTTTTTTTTTTTTTTTTTTTTTTTTTTTTACTTTTGTGAGACAGGGTCTTGCTAAATTACACAGACTGCCTCTGGTCTTGAACTTGCGATCCTCCTGCCTTCGCCTCCCTATCCACTGGGATTACAGATATGCGCCACCATGCGGCCTAAAACATATCTTGACTTCAGAGATGATAACGTGTAAAAATGTATGTCTGAAATCTATGCCTCCCATACACTGATAAAGACCAAAATTCAATTTAAAAGGAGTAGATCCAATCAATTAACTTTACACTTTAAGGAATGAGAAAAAAAAGGTCAGATCAAACCCAAGGCTAACAGAAGGAATAAATAAGCATTAGAGCAGTGATAAGTAAGGAATAGGAAAACAACAGAGAAAATCAATGAAACCAAATGTTGGCTGTTTGGAAAAGATCAACAAAATTGACAAACATTTAGCTAGATTAAGAAAAAAGAGAAGAAATTCAAATTACCAAAATTAACATAAAAATAGGGACGTTACTACTGATTTTACAGAAATAAAGAGGATTATAAAACAGTACTATGAATAATTAAATGCCAAAATGTTGGGTAACCTAGATGAAATGGACAGATTCTTAGAAAAGCATGACCTACCAATATTTAATTATGAAGAAATTAGACATACAAACAGACCTACAACTAGAAAAAAATTGGATTAGTAACCAAAATTTCTCAATAAAGAAAAATACAATAACAGATGGCTCTCTGGTGAATGCTACCAAACGTTTAAAGGAGAGCCAACATCAATTCTTCTCAAATTTTCCCCAAAATGGAAAAGGATGAACACCTCCAGTCTCATTCTATAAAGCCAAAATTACCCTAATACAAGGTTAAAAAAAAAAAAACACCATAAGAAAACTATAGACTGGTGGGTGTGGTGGCACACACCTGTAATCCCAGAGACTCACGAGGCAGAGGCAGGAGGATCGCAAGTTTGAGACCAGAGGCAGTCTGCATAATTTTGAGACCCTGTCTCAAAATCTAAAAATAATGGGCTGAGGGTGCAGCTCAGTGCTACAGCACGTGCAAAGCATGCAAGTGCAAGGCCCTGGGTTCAACCCCGAGTACTAAAAAATCAAAAAAAAAGCTATTGACCAATATCACTTATGAATATTGTTGTAAAACTCCTCTACAAAATACTAGCAAATTAAATTCAGGGACAAAATAAAAGGATTATACACCATGACCAAATGAGATTAATATAAGGAAATAAATACCCAGAAGTGAGATTACTGGATCACATGGCAATTCTATTTTTAGTTTTCTGAAGAAACTCCATACAGTTTTTCATAAAGACTCTGCTAATTTATGTTCCCTCCAATAGAGCACAAGGGCTGCCTTTTCTCTACATCCTCACTAACCCTTATCTTTTATCTTTTAGTGATAGTCATAGTAACAGTTGTTGTTGTTGTTAGGTGTTGTGGAATCAGTGTCCAACTCATAGCAACCCTACATACAACAGGCAAAACACTATTGTCAGTGCTTCTCTGCTGTTCATAGGGTTTCCAACGGCGGATTAATTTTTGGGAGTGGGTTGCTGGGTCCCTCTCCCAAGCCTACAGTATCTGGTGTTCCCAGGCAGTCTCCCATCCAAGTATTAACCAGGCCCGACCCTGCTTATCTTCCGAGAGCTGACGGTATCAGATGCCACAGTGCTACTGCCGCAGGCATTCTAACAGTTATCAGGCAATATTTTATTGTAGTTTTTAATTTGCATCTTTCTAATGCTTAGTGATGTTGAACTTTTTTTTCTTTTTTTCTTGTGGTGCTGGTGATCAAACCTAGGGCCTCACATATGCTATAGAACATTTTTTACATATGTATTGTTATTGTTGTTGTTGTTGTTGTTAGGTGCTGTTGAGTCTGGTCCAACTCATAGTGGCCTTATGTACAACAAAATGAAACACTCTCCGATTCTGTGCCAGGCACAGGATCTTTTTTATGTTTAAATCCATTGTTGCAGATATCAAGTCAATCTATCTAGTTGAGGGCCTTTTTTTTTTTTTTTCATTGACCTGCCCAGCTCCCAAGCATGCTGTCCTTCTCCAAGGTTTTTTCCCTCTGACATGTCCAAAATATGTAAGATGCAGTCCTTGCTTCCAAGAAGCACTCTGGTTGCACTTCTAGGACAGATCTGTTAGTTCTTTTGGAAGTCCATGTTATATTCAATATTCATCTCCAGCACCATAATTCAAAAGTATTAATTCTTCTCCTGTCTCCCTTATTCAATGTCCAGCTTTCACAAGCACATGATGTGACTGAAAACATCATGGCATGAGTTCATCTTTAATGTGGCATCTTTACTTTTCAACACTTTAAAGAGGTCTTTTGCAACAGCTTTTCCCAATGCAATGCATCTTTTGATTTCTTGAATGCTGCTTTCACAGTTGTTGATTATAGAACGAAGTAAACCAAAATCTTGGACAACCTCAATCTTTTCTCCATTTATCATGAAGTTGCATACTGACCCAGTTGTATGGATTTTTGTTTTGCTGCTGTTGAGGCTCAATCCATACTGAGGGTTGTGTTCTTTGCTCTTCATCAGTAAATGTTTCAAATCCTCTTCACTTTCAGCAAGCAAAGTTGTGTCATCTGCATAATGCAGGTTGTTAATGAGTCTTCCTCCAATCATAATGCTGCATTCTTCTTCATGACGTATAGCTTCTCAGGTTATTTTCTCAGCATAGAGATTGAAGTGGTACAGTGAAAGGATATAGCCCTGACTTTAAAACATGCAGTGTTTCCTTGTTTTCTTCATATGACTGCCACCTAGTCCATATACAGATTCCTCATGAGTACAATTAAGTACTCTGGTGTTCCCATTCTTCACAATGTTATTCACAATTTGTCATCCACATAGTCAAATACCTTTGCATAGTCAATAATAGATAGAGATCTTTCTGTCAGTTTGCCTTAGTGTGGGGGCTTGTGTGTTGCTGTGATGCTGAAAACTATGCTACTGGTATTACAGGTATCAGAGGGTCACCCAAGGTGAACAGCTTTCAGCTGAGCTTCTAGACTAAGACAGACTAGGGAGAAGGACATAGCTAACCTACTCCTGAAACAATTAGCCATTGAAAACCCTGTGTATCTATTAGTCATCCCTCCTCCTCCTCCTTTTTGCAGTACTAGGGGTTTGAACCCAGGGCCTCACCCAGGGTAAGCAAGTGCTCTACCACTGATCTGTACCCCCAGCACATTTATTCATTTATTTAGAGACCAAGTCTTCCTAGGTTATGCAGGATGCTTCTGGCCTCAAACTCACAATACTTCTGCCTTAGCCTCCTGAGTTGCTGGGATTACAGATGTGTGCCACCATGCCTGGCTTCATATGTCTTCTTTTAAGAAATATGTATTCCAGTCCTTTGCCTATTTCTTAATTAGGTTTTTTCCTTATTGTCCAGAATTATGTATCATTATCATTCTTTCAATTAGCAGATCTCTGGAAACAGAAACACCATGATTTGCTTCAAATAAGCAAGAATTGCCCCATTGTAGCTGCAGAGGATGTCCAGTCTCTCCTTAAGCAAATAATCACTCAAAAGAAAAACAGAGAATGATTTGAGGGTAAACAACCTAAATATCTGCATCACCATATGAATAGCTGGGAATTAAAAGTTTGTTTAATCCTTAAGGCAACTAAACAGTAGAAGCTCTACAGTAATCTTTTGTACCTAAGGCCAGTATCATCTCTCCCATGAATGTTGGTGGCAACTTCCTTTTCGTCCTATCTAAACCATTGTCTTCTATGTCTTTCTCCACAACGGCATATAGTGACCCTTTTTTCTTTTTGCCCCCCCCCTTTTTTTTTTTTTTTTTTTTTTTTTTTTTTTTTTTTTTTTTTTTTTTTTTTTTTTTTTTT
>VMDO01016128.1:0-36043 GCA_007922755.1 Pedetes capensis | reverse complement strand
TGGGAAAAAGCCCAGGTTCCTTCCTTGGCCTAACTCTTTAACTATTTTCCCACACACAATTTTATATTCTAATAACTCCATACTGTTTATGGTTCACTGAACTCTATGTTCTTTCTTCCTTTGTCTATGGGGTCCTTTAAGCCTGGAATACCCTTGCTTTACATTCCTAAACCTACCCTTTTCAACTAGGACCTGGTTCCTTGTCCTTTAAGAATCAGCCCAGACAAGGATCTTTCTCCTGGCCTCTGGTGGCACAGCTCCCTAACAGTGCTGGATACTCCTTCTAAGGTCTAAACCATGCCCTGGGCCTATTTCCTGTCTGGCATAAAGTAATGAAGTGAATACCCAGTTTATTTGCTGTCTCTACATAAAAAGAACATTTTATACTACAAATATTTGAGTTTTTCAACATTCCAAACAACTCTGAAATAAAATTACTATATCTAAAAAATTAAATTATGAAATTCTTAAATGAGGGAAAAGTTCAAATTATTTTAAAATTAAGTCTATAAATATAAATTTCTACATCCCAAGCACCTTAGCATCTTATCCCACTTGATCTTGGAAGCTAAGCAGTGTCAACCTGGTTAATCCTTGGATAGGAGACCTACCTGGGAATACCAGGTACTGCAGCCTAGGGAAAAAGATGTGGCAACCCACTCCCAAAACAACCTACCATTGAAAACCCTATGAATAGCAGGGAAGCACTGACATTGTGCTGGGCATGGCACAGTTTCAGAGAATATTTCATTCTATTGTACATAGGCTTGCTATGAGTCAGACCCGATTTCACAGACCATAACAATTATGAACTAGTATTTTCAGCTGATCTGAAAACCTGTCTCTGTATCTCTGCTATATAGACAATGATCTCCTTCAGGGTGGAGATTTTTTATACTGGTACAAACCACACAATAACTACTCCACAGCTGTTAGAAAAATGAATAGAATGCTGAAAAAAAATCTCTGCATCATCTCCACTCTTCCTTCCAAAAGAAGAAAAAAATTCATTCTACATAATTCTTCTATCATAGAACTGATAGGCAAAAGTCTTCCCTGATAGAATTATAGGAGTTATCAGAAAAAGCCATAAAGTACTATTGAAAAAAATTTAAAGTTCAAACTTGAGATATGGTTATATGTATGGGATTTTTTAATGCAAAGTGTTTATATCTCAGTAACAGCCTCAACATACCATATTTTTTCTCTGATGCTATGATATTTAGAAATGAAAGACCTATTAGGCAAGTAATAAAAATAGCTGCCCAAACTGCTGATTATTCAGCAAGTGTTTCCATTTATCTTTGAATCATAACATAGCTAACTGTTGAGAAATTGAGTCATTGTAGAAGCCTGAGGAGGTATTCTTATTTTCTTCTATCAAGCACATATTTCCTAATACCAAAATTTTCCTTTATAAGTTATTTCAGGACAAAGGGGAATATCAATGTAATCATTTAAAATTATATTGGCATGAATGTGCAGCATTTTGTTCTCTGATGATACCAATGAAAGACAAAACTAGCAAATTCAAATATTTGCATAAATTGAAGACTTAAAAGTCATAGCTGTTCCAGTCTAATCACTCTGTCCAAAGGTCAGCAGGGTATTTTTCCCTACAAAAACCATTTTAAGCATTATATGTGAAAATTTCCTCCCTACTAGCAAGTGCATGCATGATTAGTTTAGTTCTCCCTAATCCATGTCCCCAAACTTAGGTCAATATTAAACATTAATTAAGGAAATACAATACACAGGAAAACTGATTCAATCAGCTGATAGGATAAAGAGTATACATGGAATGTGATTTAATTAGGTGATAAATTCAGAAATCATGCCTTCTAAGGGCCTGGCAATCCACTCTCAAGGCAATCCCGAAGCACTCAGCCATTGAAAACCCTATGAGGGTCACTATGAGTCGGATACCGATTCAAAGGCACCTAACAACAACAACAACCTGTTACTGGCATTTAAAAATGTTTCAGAGCCAATCACATAAGTGAACTATTTGATTTTCCTACCTCTTAAGGGCATAATAGGATAAAGAGGAGGGGCCCTAAGAATCTACAATGTAGGTTTTACACCTAACCTCAGACTCATAGGGCTGTAGGAATTCCATTTTCTATTTTAGGTAATTTGGAGTACCTGAAACTTTAACAAGCAGTGTACTCCCTCCCCCATTGCTAGGAAGTTCTTTCTTGTATTATACTGAAGTCATATTCCTTGTTGGCAGTGGAAAATAGTAGAGTGTGGTATCTGGAGACAATCTTGGATGAATCCTTACAAGAACTATAACTCTAGGCAAGTGACTTAATTTTCGGATAGTTATTTCCACAGTCAATCAGAAACTTCACCTTCACTTGAAAATGGTGTATATATTCCTGAATTTGTTTTCTTGTGAGTCAGAAGGCAAGCAGTTTAATAGGGGCAGAGCCACCATGAAGTTCCAACCATAAATCTTGATGGATCCAGGAGGCCAATCATGTGCTTCTGGGACTGTGGTGCTCCTGGGGGCTATAGCCATAGGGGAGGTCTTCCTGCAACCCTGGCTAGCTTTTCTCAAGGAAACTCACCAGGCTCCCTTTGGGTCAGAAGAGGGAAAGAACCCAGAGAAAGGCCTCTATGGTGCTTACTCTACTATATTATTTTCAAAATCATCAAATAATCAGAATCTGTTAAAGACATTGTGCTCAGGAATTGTGTCCGTATCTTCGTTTATAAGGAGAATCAAGGGATTAGAGCCTCCAGACACTCGCATCTCATTTGGGATAACAGAGTAAGAAGTTCTAAATAATTGGCTTTGTTCTATCATTGAAATATAGGCATTTATTAACCCTGTATTTTCTTAGTGTCTACTGTGTCAGTAGTCTATGCTAGCAATTATGGGAATCAAGAACATCTGAGAGAAATCCTGAAGAAGAATATCTATCAACCAACCCAAGAAAAGTGCTACCATTTAACTGTTGTGCAATCTTTAGCAAATCAATTCGTCTCCCACCGGTGGATTTCAGTTTCTTCACATCACTAAAATGCAGGAAATGAGTCAGATGATCATTGTGGTAGATGCAAAAATAGCCACACATCTCCACTCATTCCTGTATGCACAGCTCTTTGCAAACTGACTTTATAGCTCTTTGAGTCAAGAGGTGGAATATGCTTCTCTACACCTTGAATTAGGCTGTCCTTGTGTTGCTTTAGCACCAGAAATAATGAAGAACATTGGAAAAGGAGATTGTGTGGGTAAATTTAAAAGCCTTCAGTATCTTCATTTTTTGTGTATGTATAAAGTTCTAAAGAGAAAGAGGAAACATATCCTTTTGAACTCCCCAGACATCACCAGATCTGTCACTAAAGCAAAGATGTTACTAGAACTTACTGTAGTTCTATATGAAGGAGCTTGGCACAGTCAACAGAATACAAGTTTTATTTCAACGCCTCCCTGTGCCATTGAATAGGTGCCTTTGCACAGTGCCCGTATTTTGTAAAGTCTGCTGGCATTCTAAAACCTGCTCACTCACAGTAATCTCTTTTCTCTCTGGCTACTTTCATAATTCTCTGTCTTCCATGTTCTGTAGTTTTACCACAATTGTCTAGAAATCAATCTTTTCTCATTTACCCTCTTCTGGGTATGTTGTGCCTCAGAGATTTGTGCATTTATACTGTTCATCGGTTCCAGAAATTTTATGGCCATTGTCTTTTGTACTGTTACACTTTATTTTAATCTTCGTGCCTCTAAATCACCAATCCATATTTTTTATTTCCTTATTTCTTCTGGCTGCCATGTGGTGCTACTGGTTTACCAAGCTTCTCTTCTATGTTTTTCATCTGATTTTTTTTTTAAATCCCTCTCACTGAAATTTTTATTTCAACAGTTATATTTTTCTTTCATTAATATTTCATTTGTTTGGAATGGTATATAGGTACTAATTGTACAAATATTATTCTTGATAGGATCATTCTGATGTTCATCATTGCCATTGCATTCCATATTTTTAAAAATATTTGTGCACTAATACTATGCAATCTGCATCTGATAGTTCCAATATCAAAAATCTGAATTCTAAATCTCATCCCTCTGCATTAGAGTGGCCTGCCTTTTAGTGTACTTAATATTCTCTGGGAACCCATTGTTTGTTTAAATATTGTCATAATCCATTCTGGATGCTATAACAAAAATATCATAAACTAGCTGGCTTATAAACAGAAAACATTGATCAGGCACAGGGGTAAGTGCCTATAAACCCAGCTACTTAGCAGGCTGATCCAGGACTATCACTTGAGCACAGGAGTTTGAGTCCAACCTGGCAGTGTAACAAGACACTATCTCAAAGACAAAAAAGAAAAAAATTGAAAACAAAGCAGAAAAGATTTATTTCTCATAGTTGTGGGGCATGAGAAGTCCAAGATCAATGTGATGGACAAATTCTAATGAGAGCCTGATCCTCATAGACAGTGCCTTCTCACTGCATCCATACATGGTAGGAGGTGCTAACAAACTCCTGTGGGCCTCTTTTATAAGGACAATAATCCCATTCAAGAGCACTCCAGTCTTAGGATCAAATCACCCACCAAAGGCCCCACTAATATCACCTATATTAGTCTGTTTTGCATTTCTACAATGACATATCCAAGGAAGGCTAACCTTAAAAAAAAAAAAGTTTATTTAGCACACAGTTTTGAAGGCTGGAAGTCAAAGCAGCATAGTGCCAGCTCTAGCAAGGGCCTCATGACAAATATGAGAGTACTTGGGAAGGAAGCAAATCACTCACGTCTGAAATCTGGAGGCCTCACAAAGATTCAGGAGTTAGGCTCTGGCTTTTATAACAACTTTGCTCTGGTAATAATTTGTTCCAAGAAACTCATATTCCCTTCTGAAGGCAGCAGCCCCAGTCAGCTGTGGGCCCCATTTTTTAAAGGCTCCATCACTCATAGCTAGGATGTGTAACAGTCAGACCTCTTATAGACTGTTCTTGACAGTTTGGGATACTGCTGGAGTCTCAGGGTCAGCATTTCTGAAGTTCAGTATGCTACAGCAATGTTGCCATATGGCCACAGAAACTCCTGTACTCTCACCTTCCCTCTCATCTAGGAAGACTACCTGCTGCTCAGACTTGCTGCTGGTTCATCCTGATTTCTTTTTCTGCAGTCCTGGCTTCCAAGTCCAAGCCTGCTTGGGTTATGCTAAACCCAGTGCACATATGTCTTAGACAGTGAGTGTTGATGCCCCTCAAGAACTCATATAGCTTCTGTGTGATCCATAATACCTCACAGAGTATGATTTATTTGAAGTCTAGTTATGATATTCAAGGATCCTTAATCTTTTGCTATTTAATAAGCGTGAACATTACTAATTATTTCTAAAACTAACCAATGAAGTACAAATAAATCTGGAATTAGCCTATTGTAAGAACTTGAGAGAACTAGGACTAAACCCAAAGGCAATTATAAATAATTTTTGTAAACATGATTATAAACAGTATTTCAAATTTTATTTTAAACTTTATAAGGAAACTCCTGATATTTCTTTGTATCCTAAAAGCTCCTTGCTACCAGAGTGCTCCTTGGAAGCAAAACTGGCCAAACTGCGTCTTACATATTTCGGACATGTAGTCAGGAGAGAACAATCCCTGGAGAAAGACATCATGTTTGGGAGAGTGGCAGGTCAACGCAAAAGAGGAAACCCCCCTCTTTTGGATGGATTGACACAGTGTCTGCAACAATGGGCTTAAACATAAATAAGACCGTTTGCCTGGCACAGAATCGGCAAGTGTTTTGATCTGCTGTACATAGGGTCGCTATGAGTTGGACTCGACTCAACGGCACCTAACAACAACAACAACAATTAGTTGCTAGAATAAAAACTATGTAAGGTCTAAAGAAATCTGATGAGAAGTAAAGCTGATCACATATACATATATAGCCATCTACTGGGACTGGAATTCTGTTGAGACTATCCAGCAGCCACAGGGCCAACAGAGGAAAAACAAAAGTAAGAAAGAAAGGCTATGTACCAGAGGTAGTGTCAGAGAGAGGCCAAGTTGGCTCAGTGTCTCTTGGTGACACTGCAGCCTGGACTGACCCTCCCAAGCTGTTTTTATTAGTTTCATATCATAACATTAAACATTCTCATTAGTCAGGGGAAACATGGGTTAAAATATATTTTCTTCTGAGACAGGGAAGGTTCATTTATTATTTACGCTAGCATGTTCTGCCCACAGTCTTAGAGCTGTGCCATGTCTGCATATGGCAGGGTCTGTATGGCAGAGTCTGTGTCCAAGGTCAGAGAGATAAAAGAAGAGAAATTTCTGGCTTGGAGAGCTTCCAGGGTCCAGACCCTTCCCTGAAAAACAACTGGAACTTTCCCCAGCCACTTTTTCCTTAGATTTTCTCCAGTCCTTCCAGTCATGCCTTTTGTTACAGAATTCCAGGCTCAATTCTAGCACTTTTGGGTCCTTGATTAATTTTTATCTTCAATATCCATACTCGTAGTAGTGGCCAAAATTGAATTAGCTGGGGTAACAGAGAAATGATTACTGTATGGATAGGACTATACTGAGCATTAAGAATTAGATAAACAGTGGTTAACTTAAAAATTGAGTCTTTATCTGGGGTTCAGAAAAGCACATTTTTCATAATGTATTTCACTGAAACTAGTGTTTGGTAGTCAAGTAAATTTGGGGAATTCTTATAACACTTTTAGTCTCCTAGAGATTTACTATGCAAATTAGAAATAATTTCCTGAGAAATCATACTATAAAACCCTCTCTTTATGGAATAGTCCCCAGATCTTTCCAGGTCTCATAGAACAAGTATTCCATGAACATATTTTGAAAAATGCCAGTGTAAGTGAATAATGAAAAATGTATATTATATTGCTAATAAAATGTGTTGTCCCTAAGCCAAATGTGCAAGAAATTTAGTATTTTTTAGCAACTCTTCTAGTGTAAGGTAAGTAGTACAAATAGGACAAATGAAGAAGCATCATTATGAGAATGCTTCTTTTAACTATCTGGTCATATTATTTTATCAGAACACATATGAAGCTTAATCAGGTAGGTTTCCTTGAATTGGTAAAATACAGATAAAACCCAAATATTTTTAAAGATTTGGCACAAGAAGTTCTTATCTGAAGACAGACTCATTTCCCATAATTTGTTCTCATTATTCTGCTACCATCTCTAGAATAGCCTGAATGTAAAGTCATAACATGGTTTTATTTATTTTGATTTATTTACTTGCCTTTTCATCTACCTCTTCTAATATTCTGTAAAATATATTTTTACATATTGTGTTTGGTAATAAGTGTAATGAGAAAGCCAAGAAAAAGAGATATATTATTTTTGGTTTTGAAACTTAATTTCTTCTGTACTCCATTATCTAAATGTCTTCAGAGGTAAAATATGTAACCACTCAGAACGTGTAATTACAAGAGGAAAAGAAATCAATCTCTGTGATACTTTGTGAACAAATCAACTATGGTAAGAAATAGAATTTCTCTTTGGTTAATTTGTTTCTATTCCTAAAGTAGTACATATTGATTGTAGAACATTTGAAAAATATAGAAAAGGGCACAAAGAAAATAAAATCACTCAGAGATAAACAGTATATAGACAATGATCATTAGTCATATATTATTATCTTTTAATAAGATATAAATTTAATCTGTCTTCCATTTTTAACATGGGAATTTATCCCCCCTTCCTTGTGACTATTTTCAAAGAAATGAATTTACCCTTTTTATGATGGAAAACACCTAACACCTCTATATACATACCTAACAAAATGAAATCTTTTTTTTTTTTTTTCCTACAAGGGAGATCTGAAGATTAAGTCCTCTCTGACTTTGGAGAAAGTTGAACCTGTGTTTGGGGTTCCTAAGGATCTGAACTGGGGTTTACCTCATTTGGTATAGGGCTACATTACACTTTCTTGAGGCCATGGATTCAATCCCCAGCACTGCAAAAAATGGGAGAAGGACATGGAAGCCCACTCCTGAAACAATCCCAAAGCAACCAGCCACAATAGCAAGGATATGGAATCAACCAAAGTGCCCTTCAACAGAAGAATGGATAAAAAAACTATGGTATATATATACAATGGAATACTACTCAGCAATCAAGAAAAATTAAATAAGGTCATTCGCAGCAAAATGGATGGAATTAGAGAAAATTATTTTGAGTGAACGAACACGAGCTCAGAAAGAGAAACAACACATGTTCTCACTCATATGAGGGAGCTGATTCAAAATTACAAGAAGGAAAAATCCTATTCAAAGGTTGGACCAAAATAAAAGGGGGGAGGGAAAGATAAGAATGATGTCAATATAAATGGACTAGAAATCGCATGTAATTGTTCTAACAAGATAAAAACAAAGACCACTACAGGAAAAGTTTCTATCTTAAACAGAACTGGAACCCAAGGACATATAGAAAAATATTACTAAGTAAAAGATAGGGAAGGCTGAGATGGGAAACTTAGATGGGAAGGGTGGGAGGGGGGAAGCATAGGGGAGGTAAGGGGTAACCTATATGAATAATGTTTATCAAAATGCATATATGAAAATGTCACAATGAAAACCATGTCAAAATGAATCACATTATGATGTACATTAAAAATTTCTAATAAAAAATAAATAAATAACCACACACACAAAAAAACACCTATGAATAGAGAAGCACTGACAAGGTGCTGGACATGGCACAGTGTCAGGAAGTGTTTCCTTCTGTTGTACGTAGGGTTGCTATGAGTCAGACTCAACTAGATGGCATCTAACAACAACAACAACAAGGATCTGGACTAAAAACAGTTTGCTGTGATCTATAGGTGAATAGGATTAAGAACTAAAATAGAACAAGTGACTGCTCAACAAGCCTTTTTGGGGGACATTAGGTTGCTTAAAGGGGCAAACCACTCACTTTTCAGACCACTCTTTACATTTTAAGACTCACTTCAGAATCCTTGCCTTGCCATGCTTACCAGTACTGAAATATGATAACATGAATTTTGTCCAGTCTCAACCAAGACTCTGCTAAACTCCCAAAACTAGTAATACCCACCTTCAGCCTCTCTGGGTCAAGACCACATTGACTGTCAAAGAGGTAACTTCCCTTACTGTTCTGGGTGATAAATTTAGTTTTGCTTAATCAACATGTTATTTTGTGAAATGTGAGGGAATTTGACAGTTGACAGGACCCTGATTTTAATGGACCTACAAGATCTATAATAAAAAGAAGAGACTATGACTCTTGTTGGATAAAAACAAAGAAGTTTTGAGGCAAGAACTCAGCTAAATATTGATGAACGGTTGAGCAGAGATAAATTGGGATAGTTCGACCTGGAAATAGATCCTACAAAATTGCCAAGACAGGAAGTTTATATTGCCAAGAAAGTATCAGTTAAAGTGTACTATTTAGTTGAAATGCTGGCCAGTGGATGAGCTTTCACACCAGAAAAAGTCTCCCACCACTGCACTCAGAGCCCAGAACAGATCTTCAGTCTGCACATTATGGACAGTTATTTCTCCACATAAAGAAAGGATGTAGCTCAGTGGTAGAGCACCTGCCTACCATGTGCAAGGCCCTGGGTTTAATCCCTAGCACCACAAAGAAAGAAGGAAGGAAGGAAGGAAAGGGAAGGGAAGGAAAGGAAAGGAAAAGGAAAGGAAAGGAAAGGAAAAGAAAAGAAGAGGAATTAAGATGGCCAATGGGTAACAGTCATGATTCTGTCAGGGAAGAAAATAGTTAGGGAAAATCATGAAATTCTCTACTCAAAACAAAACAAAATAAATAATAGAGTGCAGCTTTAATTATCAAGAAAAGTGGGACAACATAAGGACAACTAACCAAATAGTGGAGATTAAGATGACAGAGAAGACGAAATGGCCGGGTGGCTCTTCATAATCCTCAGCCTCAGGGAAGATGGAAGTGCATAGGTTGGAGGATATGGAGCCCATCCAAACATGCACAACTGAAGAGAGGCGTGGCAGGGCCATCCTGATGGCAGTTGGCGGGAGACAGGTCTGTGAATGCGCACAGCTAAAGAGAGATCCAGTGGGGCCATCCCTGATGGTGCCTGGTTGATGGAAGGCAAGGAGGAACTGCCTATAAGGGTGTATGGATGAAAAGAAGTCCAGCAGGGCCATCACTGATGGAAAGCTGCTGGAGGGAGGCACAGCAGAACACCTGGCAAGGGCGCATGGCTGAAGAAAGGTGCAGTGAAGCTCTCCCCAATGGATACAGCTGGTGAGAGGCAAGGTGAACAAAGTGGAGGTCTACAGGACTTTCCTGAGAAGAGGCCAAGTGACATGGCCCCACTGTACCATCTTGGACCCGGGGACTGTGGTTTTGTTTTGTTTACCAAGGAGAGACAGTCATTGCCCTGGCCTCTGGAGCCACTGGAACCATAAGCTGGAGGGAAGGAAACTGAAAGGTGAGTTCTGGGGACAGAGAAGAGCAGCTGGCGCTACTGGATCCCCAAGCCTAAGAAAGCTTGTTCAGAATAAGGCATGTTTGGGGCCAGTAGTGCTTGCAATGTGGAGGAGTAATGCCATAGATCTGGGGAGCCTAAGACACATGGTTTAGGCTGTGGTGCAATTGGGGGCTGGGAAGAAACTGAGGGGGCAGTGCTGAATGCAGACGCTGCAGTAGGAGCTAGGCACCAGACACTGAAGCTGCAAACTATGGGGGTGGAGGATGGGGAGAGAAATGCCGGGCAACTCATCATCACCCAAACTCATGGGAATGTTGAAGAGAACCTCTTTACACACAGAGGAGGTGCAACCTAGCACCCAGACCCAGCAATGGGCAAACCTCAGCACAAAAACACATGGAACATGAAAGATCATGCTGGATGAGAAGATCATATAGACAAAAGTACCTCGATGGATAATTTCAGGGTAACCAGATTTATGGAGATGCCTGATGGAGAATTTAGAACGCTGTTTATAAATATTCTAAGAGATCTCAAAGCACCACCATGAGAGCAATTGATTCACTGGACAAAAAGTGTCTAATTTGGAAGAAAAGTTATCCAGAGAAATTGAGATCCCAAATAAGAATCAAGCAGAGGTCCTTGAAATACAAGGCAAAATTAATCAACTCACTATTACAGTAGACTCTTCAGCATTCAGACTAGACAAAGCTGAAGCTGAGGGAAAAGTAGAAGACCTTATTTACTCAGATGTGAAGACAGAAAGAAATATGAAGCAGTTTGAGCAAGACTTTCCAGAAATATTTAATAAAATGAAGAAACTAAACCTACAAATTCAAGGAGTTCACAAAGGAGCTGAAAACAACATGAGAGGATTAGGAAATTTATTCAAAGAAATATTAGAGAACTTCCCAAACCTAAGGCAAGATAGCCATACAACTGGAACATTCAGAACCCCAAACAGAATAGACCAGAATAAATCCTCTCCACAACACATTATAATTGGAATGCTAAATCTAGAGAGCAAAGAAGCTGTTCTAAAAGCTACAAGAGAGACATGCCAACTCAGAAAAGCAAACCCATCAAAATAACAGCTGACTTCTCAATAACAATGTTAAAGACAAGGAGAGCTTGGACAGACATCATCTGAGACCTGAAAAAGAACAACTACCAACCAAGATTACATTACTCAGCAAAGTTATCTTTTAAAATAGATGGTAAGTTTAAGGCATTCCATGATATTGCCTTGTTTAAATGAATCACAGCCACCAAGCCAGAATTACAGAGGATCTGAAACAGAGCATCACATATGGGAGAGGTAAGACAACTCCAGGTACAAGTTCAAAGGAATGAATAATAAACATAAGGAGAACGTAAGAAAAATTAGGGCAAATATGAATCAAAAAACAGTAGCAAGTACCAAATTAATGCAGAATAATAAGCACCTCTCAGTCCCTGGAGAAGGACATCCTCTTTGGGAGAGTGGTAGCTCAATGAAAAATAGGAAAACCCTCAACTAGATGAATTGGCACAGTGTCTGAAACAATAGTCTTAAATATACATAATATCATGGCCTGGCACAGAATTGGGGAGTGTTTCATTCTGCTGTACATAGGGTCACTATGAGTTGGACCCAACTCAATAGCACCTAACAACAACAACAACAACAACAGCAATGACAACAACAATAATTACTCTCAGTGTAAATTGTCTTAACTCACCATTCAAGAGACATAGACTGGTTGATTGGATTAAAAAACATAAACTCTCAATATGTGCCATTCAAGAGACTCACCTCGTGGTTAAAGACGATAAAAGGCCAAAAATTAAACAATATACTGACCATGTTGGGGAAAAAAGCAAGAGTTGTGATACTAATTTTGAACATCTTAGACTTTAATTCTAAACTAAACAGAAGAGACAAAGAAGGACACTACATATTACTAAAAGGAACAGTCAACCAGGAATCCATAATGATACTTAATATTTATTCACCAGAATACAGGGGCACTTAGGTTCATAAAACAAACTCTACTCTAAATAAAGGAACATGTTAGGCCAGATACAATAATTATGGGAGATTTCAATACCCCACTTTTGCCAAGAGAAAGGTCATCAAAGCAAAAAATCAACAGAGAAACAAAAGACTGGAATAGCACCATAGACCAACTGGACCTTACAGATGTCTATAGAATATTCCATCCATCAGATGGAATACACATTGTTCTTAGCACTACATGGAACTTTTTCTAAAATAGGCCACATTTTAGTCCATAAAAATGGCCTCAACAAATACAATAAAGTAGAAATCCTCCTTTGTATCTAATCAGATCACAATGGGCTAATGAACAGATAGTTCTCAAAGGAAGAAATTTGAAGGGCCAAGAAAGCACATCAAAAATGGTCAGTATCCTAAGCCACTGGGAAAATGCAAGCCAAAACAACACTGAGATACCATCTCACTTCAGTAAGAATGGCCAAGATCAACAAAATAAACAATAACAAGTGCTGGCAAGAATGCAGAGAAAAAGATATGCTTTTACATTGCTGATGGAATTATAAAGTAGTTCAACCACTTTGGAAATCAAGGTGGAAATACCTTAGAAAACTAAGAATTGAACTGCCGTACAACCCAGTGATTCAATTCGTGAGAGTATACCCAAAGGATGAAAAATCATCCTACCACAAGGACACCTACATTTCCATATTTATTGCAGCACTCTTCCCAATAACAAAGGTATGGAATCAACCAAGATGTCCATCAACAGAGGAATGAGTTAAAAAGTTATGGTATACAAACACAATGGAATATTACTCAGCAATGAAAAAGAATGAAATAATGTCATTTGTAGCAAAATGGACGGAGCTGGAGAATATCTTACTAAGTGAACAAACCCAGGCCCAAAAAGAGAAATACTATATGTTCTCACTCATATTTGGGAGCTAAAGATAACTTGGGAAAAAACTATAAATACATAAATATATTTTAAAAATAGAACAATCAGCCTTATCTAAGAAGAGAAAATATAAGTGGAATAGAAAGAAGGGGAAGGGCCTAGTTGGGGGGAGCAAACATTGTGGAATGGGGGAAAGGGAGGGAAAACAGTACAGAGGGTTAAAAGAGAGAGAGAACAATCTCAAATTACATGATGCAACTCCACAAATACATAGCTAAGAACAGGAATATAATTGCATATGATTTTTACCCCATATTAATCAAAAGGTTTCATAACTTATGAAAGTTGACGTAAGTGTAACCAAAAACTATGTAACACGTGCATAATGAAAATAGCAAAAGCCTTACTACTTTGTACCCCACTAGCATTCATTAATTTAAAAAAAGAGAAAGAGAAAAGAAAAAGAGAGAAAAAATAACAGAAAGAAAGAAGGCAAGAAAAAAAGAAAGAAAGGTAGGAAGGAGGGAGGGAATGAAGGAGGGTAGGAGGGAGGAAGGAAGGGAGGGAAGGAAAGAATGAGAAAAGAAGGAAAGAGAAAAGAAGGAAGGAAAACTATGTATGATTAGCTGATTACTGAGTAGAATGAAAGCTTCTTGCTCCCTCTGTTAGTCTATCCCTTAAGGAAACTTCCCTTATGATCCAGAATACCTAACAAGGTGGGAAATACAGGAGAACTTGAACTGAGCAAGTTTAAGACTCGAGACTGGAAAGTGGTTCCTGAACACACTCATTACAAACACATATAGAAAAAAAAATCCAAACTCTTTCACCCACTTACCAAAATTGAAGAATCTATTTGAAATGGATAGGAGTTTGGGGGGCTGAAGGCAAGAGCCTGGAAGAAAGACTAAGACTACAAAGAAGAGTGAAAAGGCATCTAATCTATGGCCAGATTCCTAGGGAATGAATTGAAGGAGGTGAGATAGAGCCAAACTAATATTTAGGGGAAGAGTACACCCTTACACCGGTGAGAATGGCTATTTGATTAAAAATATTGGTAAGGGTGTAAAGAAAAGGAATGCTAATTGTCACAGTCATTTTGAAAAATAGTACGGAGGTTCCTCAAAAAATTTTGGAAGTACCATGTTCCAGCAATCCAACGACTAGGTATATATTCAAAAGAAACAATATCAATATCTCAAAGAGAAATGTATTTGTATTCCTCCCCCATGTTTTTTGCAGTATTATTCACAATGGCCAAAAATAGGAAAAATCCTAAGCATCTATCAGTGGATGAATGGATAAAGAAAATGTTATATATGGGCTGGGGATGTAGCTCAGTGGTAGGGCACTTGCCTAGCATGCATAAAATCCTGGGTTTGATCACTAGCACCCCAAGGAAATATGGTGTGAGAATATATATGGTGAAATATTATTTAAGCATAAAAAAGAAAGAAAATACTGCCATTTGTGAGAGATGAATGAACCTGGAGGACTTTATGCTAAGTGAACTAAACCAGTTACAGGAAGCATACATTTCTAATGTGGAAAAGACAGAAATCAGCAACAGAACACATCAACAAAGTAATTTCAAAGTATAAGTTCTTCGAAATAATAGGAGGAAAGTGTTGGCAAGTACAGAAGTTAGGGTGGGAGGAATTACTCATTAAGATAGAGTGGTCAAGGAAGACTTCTTGGAGGATATTAGCATTTAAGCTAGAGCTTTAATAAGGACAGCAAGCCAGTCATGAGATGAGCCAGAGAAAGAACATTTTCTTCAATTTGGGTACAGTGTTTTTATTTACTTATTACTTACCAACAAGTTTTGTAGGCTGGGTCAAGTTTAGCTCAGTTGGTAGAGCACTTGCTCTGCATGTTCTGAAGCCTTGAGTTCAATCCCCAGCACCACAAAAATGGAAGAAGGACCTGGCAGCCCACTCCCAAAACAATCCTGAAACAATTAGCCATCAAAACCTCTATGAATAACAAAGAAACACTAATATAGTGCCAGGCATGGCACAGTGTCAGGGAGTGTTTCCCTTTGTTGTATGTAGAGTCACTATGAGTTGGACCCAACTAGATAGCACTTAACATTAACAATGAACAGATTTACTAATATTATCCTTAAATGTATTCTAAATATTAAAACAAATCAAGCAGGACACCCTTTTCCAGTTGTCTAAATTAATAGTACGAATATCACCTCTCCAAAAGTGTCCTACAAATAGCCATTGTGACAATGTAAGCAACAGTAGACCCACAAAAAAGCTATGCAAGTGGCTGGATTCAAAGCAAATCTAAGATTTCACATTAATTCAGAGACAGAAAACCAAGGTTATGGTCTCTGGAGAGCTTTTCAACCTTCAGAGATTTTGATTAATAAAATCTTAAAGTCAGAAGTGTAGAAAATCGGGTCTATCAGATATTAAGCCTGCAGCTACAGCCCTGTGGAATCTGATCCCATCAGATCTCAGAAGCTAAGCAGGGTTGAGCCTGGTTAGTACCTGGATGGGAGACTGCCTGGGAACACCAGAAGCTGTAGGCTTGGGAGAAGGACCTGGCAACCCCCTCCCAAAAATCAATCTGCCATTGAAAATCCAATGAACAGCAGAGAAGCACTGACAATAGTGTTTCCCCTGTTGTACAGAGGGTCGCTATGAGTCGGATACCAACTTGACGGCACCTAACAACAACAACAACAACAACAACAGATATTAAACCCTGAATTTGCCAGCTCTCTCCCAATCCGTAGCTTTTATATCATTGTCAAATTCATTAAAAATAACTTCCATATTATCTAATTAAATGAACAGTTCTCAATCTTCATGGGACTCAAACTGTCAGTACCAATTTGGCGCAGTTGAGCCCTTCTTTCTGCGTGGCTTCCGAGGGCACCGCACTCTTCCTTTTCCTTACCATGCTGTCCACTCCCATGATGTCGCCACTGGACTCACGCTTTCTGCTGGTCTCCACGTACTGGGTTTTCTCAGTTCTCAATCTCTAGACCTCTTCTCTAATTACATTTATTCCTTAGGGACTCTCATCCAGTCCTATGACTTTACCTACTACCTCTATACTTTTGAAAATTTCCTAAATGGACTATATTTTGTCAAATCTAAGAAGTCATTAATTGTTAAGCCTCATCATTTGTTTGTTTTTGTTTTTGTTGTGCATGGTAGGCAAACCCTTTACCACTGACCTATATTCACATCCCCAAGCCTCATCATTATTTTACTTAAAACTTCAAAACAGGAAAAAGTGCTACCATTTAAATTATAACTCAACTCCTTAATAATTCTGCATGACATATAAATCAGTTTCATCTGCCTCTTGTTATTTGGATATTTCTTTCATCTATTCCAGGAAAGTTGCCAATTTCCCTCACTTTCCTTTATATGACTTGTCATGTGATAGGCAATTCTACACATCTCAGTTAAAAAAAAAAAATGCCGGGCGCGATGGCGCATGCCTGTAATCCCAGCGGCTGGGGAGGCAGAGGCAGGAGGATCGTAAATTCAAGACCAGAGGCAGTTTGCATAACTTACCGAAACCCTGTCTCAAAAAGCAAAGAAAATGCACTGAGGGTGCAGCAGCTCAGTGTCCCAGTACTTGCAGAGCATGCAAGCGCGAGACCCTGGGTTCAACCCCCAATACCGCAAAAAAAAAAAAAAAAAAAAAAAAAGTAGCTTCACCCAGTTGGGTATGTCTTCATTGCTTAGATCACAGTAAAGTTCTTAGCTGTGACTTTGTGAGAAAATATGGAATTATGCTCAATCTTCTAAAAGTAACCTTTACTTCAATAATATCAAATTTTTGCTTCATTGATTTTTTGAGCCTTTCTACATATCAAATCAATTTAGTTCCAATGATGAATCAGTGTACTTTACAAAAGTCACTTAATGACAATTAAAATCAACATGGATAATACCAACAATGTACACAATTCAGTTGAAATAATGAATGTATAGCAACTATGAACAAATTTATTTATTTATATATCCCCAGCAATTTTAATTAGTAATTTTTAGTGTACAATTTAATGGGCCTCATTATGACACCTCCCTATATGCATTTCATTGTACGTTGCTCATGTTTACATCCCTGATTACCTTCATGTTACTCCACTCCCCCATTCCTTCCCTTACCACCAATAGTCCTTCTACTTGCATATCTAGTTTCTCTGTCTATCATCTATCTATCTATCTATCCATCCTGATTTTGCCTTAAAGGCAAAATATGTGATATTCCCTTTCCTTTCTCCCATTACCCTTTCTTCTTACCTCTCGCCTTTTATTTAGCCCATTGTCATTCTCTGCATAGGCCCCTTCTACTTTCATTACATATACACATATATATTTTTCTTTGCGGTACTTGGGAATTGAACCTAGGACCTTGCACATACTGTGCAAGTGCTCTACCTCTGGGCTGCACCCTCGGCCAGTTTTTATTTTTTACCTTAAGACCTAATTTATGTAGGCTGCTTCTGGCCTTGAACTTGTGATCCTCCTGCCTCAGCCTTCCAAATCGCTGGGGTTACAGGCATGAGCCACAGTGCCTGGCAATATATGTGTCTTAATACTGAATATATACTGAAGTCTAATATCCACATGTAAAAGAAAACATGTGATGTTTTTCTTTCTAGGTCTGGCTTATTTCGCTTAAAATGATGATCTCTAGTTAGATCCATTTTCAAGCAAGTGCCATAATTTTGTCCTTCTTTCTGGATGAATAAAACTCAGTGGTGTATATATGCCACAATTTCTTTATCCACTCATTTGTTGATGGACAACTAGGTTGATTCCATATGTTGGTTATTGTGAATAATGATGCAATAAACATGGATGTGATATATTGATTTATATTCCTTCAGATATATACCCAGAAGTGGTATAACTGTGCCATATGGTAGTTCTATTCTTAGTTTTTTGAAGAACCTCAAAACTGATTTCCATAGTGGCAGTACCAACCTACTTCTCACCATCAGTATAATAGGGTTTTTTTCTTCCTGAATCTTGTCAGCACTTATGGTTGTTTGTTTTGTTGATGGTAGCCATTTTGACTGAAGTGAGATGGTATCTCAATGTAGTATTGATTTACATTTCCCTGATGGCTAAGAATGTTGAATATTTTTTCACATGATTGTTGGCGATTTGTATTGATTTTTTTGAGAAGTGTCTGTTCTGTTCTATTGCCTATTTTTTGATTGGATACTTTTTTGGGGGTGTTTAGTTTTTTGAACTCTTCATAAATTCTAGATATTACTCCCTTGTCTGATGTACGGCTGGCAAAGATTTTTTTCCCCATTCTGTATGGTGTCTCTTCACTCTGATAATTGTGTGCTTTGCTGTGCAAAAGCTTTTTAACTTCATACAATTCCATTTATCAATTCTTGCTACTGTTTCCTGAGTTATTGGCATCCTATCCAGAAAGTCCTTGCCTATGCCTATGTCTTAAAGTGTTTTCCCTATGTTTTCCTCTAGCAATTTCAAAATTTCAGGCTTTACATTAAGGTCTTTCATCCATTTTGAATTGATTTTTGTATAATGTGTGTGTGAGAGAAATCTAGTTTCAGTCTTCTATATCAGGATATCCAGTTCTTCATACACCATTTGTCAAACAAGGTGTGATTCTTCCAGCTTACATTTTTGGCACCTTTGTCATATATCAGATAGCTGTACATGCATGGATTTGTTTCTAGAGCCTCTATTCTGTTTCATTAGTCTACATGATTGTTTTTGTGCCAGTATCATGCAGTTTTTGTTACTATGGGGTTACTATATTATGTTACAGTATAATTTGAAATCAGGAAGTGTGGTGCTCCCTTCATTGTTCTTTCTGCTCAGGATTGCTTTAGCAATTCAGGGTCTTTTTTGCTTCCATATGAATTTTAGGATTGTTTTCTCTATTTATGTGAGGAATGTCATTGGGATTTTGATGAGGATTGCATTAAGCCTGTAGATTGTTTTTGGTAATACAGCCATTTCCACAATATTAATTCTTCCAATCCATGAGCATGGGATATTTTTATACCTTTTGAAGTCTTTCTCAATTTCTTTCTTTAGTGTTTTAAAGTTTTTATTGTAGAAGTCTTTCATTTCCTTGGTCAGGTTTAATCTTAAGTATTTTATTTGTTTTGAAGCTATTGTGAATAGTATTGTTTTCCTAGTTTCTTTCTCTGTGTAGTCATTATTGGTATACAGAAAAGCTACTGATTTATGTATATTGACTTTATGTCTTGCTACTTTACTAAAAGTGTTTATCAGCTCTAAGAGTTTTCTGGTGGAGTCTTTAAGTTCTATTCAGTATGGGATCATATCATCTGCAAATAGGGTTAATTTGAATTCTTCCTTTCTTATTTGTATCTTATTTCTTTCTTTCTCTTGCCTTATTGCTATGGCTAATAGTTCAATCGTTGCATTGAATAACAATGAAGACAATGGACATCCTTGTCTTATTCCTGATTTTAGGGGAAACACTTTCTATGAGGGTCACTATGAGTTGGACCAGACTTGATGGCAGCTAACAATAACAGCTTTCAGTGTTTCTCCATTAAGTATGATGTTGGATATAAGTTATTCATATATTGCATTTATTTTGTTGAGATTTGTTCCTTCAATTCCTGGTTTTTTCAAGGCAAAAGAGGATGTTGAACTTTGTCAAAGGCCTTTTCTGCATCTATTGATAGGATCAGGTAATTTCTGTTTCTCAGTCTATTTATATGCTGTATTACATTTATTATCTTGTGCATATTGAACCAGTCTTGCATCCCTGGAATGAAACCAACTTGATCATAGTGTACCATCTTTTTAACATGTTGTTGAAGTCAATTTGCAAGTATTTTATTAAGGATTTTTGCATCTAGGTTCATCAGGGAAATTGGTCTATACTTTTTCCTTTTTCAATGTATCCTTATCTGGTCTTGGTATGAGGGTAATACTGGCTTCATACAATGAATGTGGTAGTATCCCTTCCATTTGTATTTTATGGGATAGCTTGATAAGTATTGATGTTAATTCTTTTTTAAATGATTTATAGAATTCATCAGTGAATCCTTCTGGTCCTGAGCTTTTCTTTGTTGTGATATTCCTTATTACTGCTTTGATCTCACCAGTCATTAAAGATCTAAGAGAAAGAAAGGAGGAGGAAGAGGAGGAGGAGGAGGAGGAGGACAAGGACGAGGAGGACGAGGCTGACATCAACTTTTTCCTTTGCAATCCCAGCTTCTTTGGGAGCTGAGGCAGAAAGATCTTGAGACCCAGGCCAGATGCAGCCTGCACAATTCAATATAATCCTGTCTCTAAACAAAAATAAGAAAAAGACTGGAGGTACTGCACAATGACACAGCATTTATCCCATAAAAAACCTTGGGCTCAATCCCCAGCACAACAGGTAGAAAGTAAAAATGAAGAAGGAGAAGGAGAAGGAGGAGAAGGAGGAGGAGGAGAAGAAGAAGGAGGAGGAGGAGCAGGAGGAGGAGGAGGAAGAGGAAGAGGAAAGAAGAAAAAGTAGTAGTATTATTGGAGGGACTTCTTTATGTAGCCTCTACTATTGTAATCTGTTAGGTGGGGCTGGTAGATGATGGAGTCTTTTTACCTGACCATGGCTCAGAGTTCACAGTCTCTGTAATTCCAGTCAGGAGATAATGCCCTCCCCTCTTCCAGGTAGGATAGGGCCTTTTTCTGAGCAACTTTCTCAAGCCTCTTGCTGCCTGGACCTCTCAGTGTGTCAGCTTCCCATCTCCCCTCCTCACTGTAACTGCCTGATACTACTGTGCAGCATGCTGGGGTGTGATAAGTCACCCTCGGGCTCTCTACCAGTGATAATTCTTTGGTTTCAGGTGCGCTGGGGTAGCTCAGTATCATACTGTAGGTTCCCTCTCAAGATGGTGTGGTTACAACCCTCCGAGATACCCGAAGCATGGGAAAGAGAGTCACTTCTCCAAAGTTGAACTGCCTAGTCAGGAAGAGTCACTGTCTCACCAAATCCTTGGAAGAGTTCCAGGGCTTCATTGACCGTAGTCTTGTCCTGTGGGACTGCCAGTGTGATGGCCAGGGCTATGTGGCTTACCTCTTTGGATGAGGGCTCTGTTTCCCCTCCCCAATGGGAAGCCACAGCTGGAGATGTGTCCTGTTCAGTCCCTCCCACAATCTCCTCTGAGGTTTCTGTGCTTTTCCAGACCTTCTTTCTTTGGAAAAAAGTCCACTCCTTTCTATTCTAACTCCTTTGTTTTACCACATCACCCAGAGGTTGCCTTTAATCTACCATCTTACACTGGAAGTCCCCCAGCTGCTTCTGAACAAATTTATGAATACATACTCAATGAAACTACCTTGCTATCAGACAGTCAGTGATTGTAAGCCACAATCATTTATAAATTGCCACCTAATTTCAGAAAGTCTACAGCTGTACCACTGAGGCATCCGATCCCATCAGATATCAGAAGCTAAGCAGGGTGGGGGCTGGTTAGTACTTGGATGCAAAACCACCTGGGAACACCAGGTGCTGTAGGCTTGGGAGAAGGACCCAGTGACCCACTCCCAAAAAAACAATCAGCCATTAAAAACCCTGTGAATAGCAGAGAAGCATGATAATAGTGTTTCGCCGGTTGTACATAGGGCCTCTATGAAAGGGACGCCGACTTGACAGCACCTAACAATTTCAGAGAACATAGGTCTTTGACCTGATGAAGTAAGGTGCAACGTGAACATTTATTCAACTGCTTAGGCCAAAACCCCTATAATCAGCCTAGACTTTAATTTTCTTACACACTAATCCTAATTCCCTGATCAGGAAATCTTATCTCTACTACAAAATATATTCTGCATCATCACTTCTCACGACTTCCATTTCCTACTCCAAGGCATTATGATTTCCCACTTGTGCTGCCACTGTTCCTGTTTTGTTTCCAGGCTTCCTTTCCAAAAATCTATTTACCACTTCTGGCCAGAGTCATCCTTCTAAAATGTACTAGAAATCTCTTCATTCCTTTGCTCAAAAATCTCTAAGGGCTTCCCACTGTCACCAGGAGACTTGGGGTCCCTCTTCAGGGTCATCAGTCTTCTTGATAAAAAGATTTTTAAATGGACATGGAAAGGAGCTTATAAAGGGTATTACTGACTATGAACCAGGCCATTTTAACAAGGGTATTATTATCTGCTATTTGTAAAGGATATTATCTATCAGGATAGTACTGGCCACCAATCAAGCCATTTGTCTCAGAGGAAGGTAACATATTAATATTCATATGTCCCTAATGGTGCCTTGGAAGCAAATAGCTGCAGAGTGTCCTTTTTCATTCCCTTTCTTCCTCCCTAAAATCCCCTATCACTGTCTCACTTGAAGTCTCAAATCTTTACCTGGCCTCACATAATCTTTCTCTGCAAATTCATCTCCTATCACTCTTCTGTTCATTGGTTGAGAGCCACACTCACCTTGCTGTTTTTTAGGTGTGTCAAATATGACTGCAACTCTTGTCCTGAAACTTGCTGTTCCTTTTGCCCAGAAGTCTCTTCATCACTGTCTGTGATCTCTATGGGCTGGAGTTTAACTCGGTGGGTAGAATCTGTACTCTCTGAGGACTCGGGTTCAATCCCCAGCGCCACACAAACAGGAGAAGGACATGGCAATCCCACTTCTGAAGCAATCCCAAAAAACAATCAGCCATTGAAAACCCCATGAGGGTTGCTATGAGTCAGACCCAACTACAGCACCTAACAATAACATGAGATCTCTATACAGACATCACCTCCTCAGAGGGAAATTTCCTGCTTACCAATTGCCTTTAACTTGGTTTTTCTTCATATCATTTATCTCACATATTGTATTTCTATCTGCCTATGGTCTTTCACTCAAATTAGATTAAAGAACATATGTTGTTGTTGTTGTTGTTAGGTGCCATCGAGTCGGTATCCGACTCATAGTGACCCTCATAGGGTTTTCAATGGCTGATTATTTCGGGATTGCCTTGGGAGTGGATTGCCAGGCCCTTCTCCCATTTTTGCAGTGCTGGGAATTGAACTTGGGACCTCAGAGACTGCAGCGCAGCACTATACCAACTGAGCTAAATCCCAGCCCAAAGAATGTATATAGGCAGGGAATTTTTTCTGTTTGCTTTGTGTTAATTGCTATGCCCTCAGTACCTAAATCAGTGTCTGGCAGATAGTAGATGCGCAATAAATTATTTGAATCAATGAATGTACAATTAAAATGTACATAAACAACAAAGGATTAATAGCCAGAATTTATAAAGAACTCTCACTAATTAAAAACATAGACAAATAATTCAACAGAAAAAATAGGAAAAGAATATAAATAGGCAATACACAGAACAGGAGGCTCAAATGGCTAATAAATGCATGAAAATATGCTTAAACTCATTAGCAACTAGGGAAAAGAAAATTAAGCCCAAAATGAAACACCATTTCTCATCCATCAAATAGGCAGAATTTAAAAATCTAAAAAAAGGATGTGGAGAAATGAATTATACTTCTAATAGGAGTAAAAGTTGGTATAGCCATTTTAGGAGCATATTGGCAATATAAAATAGATTATGAACTTGGCAATATAAAATAGACTATGAACTTACTCCACAACCTAGAAATCTCACTTCTAAATATGTTCCCTAGTGAATCTTCTACCCCTACAGAGAGTCATGTACAAGAATATTCACTGCAGGATTATTTGTAATAGTAAAAACTTACAAACAACTGGAATGACCACCATGGAAAGAGTTGGATAAATAAGTTGTTGAAGTATTCTAGTTCATTCATTTGAATTGCCATGTAATAACTAGGGTAACTAGAGTAATTTGTATGACTATGAATAGATTTCAAAAACAATGCTAATCTAAAAATATTTTATAAAGTTTGTTTAAAAATGTTTTTTTAAAAATCTATGATTCAGTGCTTGGGGTGGGGCTCAGGGGCAGAGTGCTTGCCTAGTACACCAGACCCTGGGTTTGATCTCTAGCACTAATATATCTGGCTTACTTCTTTTTAAGCAGTGTGGGACAATTGAAGCCTTTTGTGCTGGGCATGGTGGCGCATGCCTGTAATCCCAGTGGCTCGGGTGGCAGAGGCAGGAGGATCACAAGTTCGAGACCAGAGGCAGTCTGCATAATTTAGCGAGACCCTGTCTCACAAAAGGAAAAATATGGGCTGGAGGTGCAGCTCAGTGGTCCAGCGCTTGCAAAGCCTCCAATTCAAGGCC
The DNA here is from genome assembly GCA_007922755.1 of Pedetes capensis. Lineage (NCBI taxonomy): Eukaryota > Metazoa > Chordata > Mammalia > Rodentia > Pedetidae > Pedetes > Pedetes capensis. The sequence goes on along the minus strand of VMDO01016128.1, from coordinate 11,510 downwards.
CTGGGTTCAACCCCCAGTACCACAAAAAAAAAAAAAAAAAAAAAAAAAAAAAAAAAAAAAGGAAGCCTTTTGTGTCTCTTTCATCCTTAAATGAATCAATCATCTTTACCATCATAGTATCTCCTTCTCTTTTCATCTGTTAAGAAATAATTTTCTTGCTGTTAGAATAGAAAAAACAATACTTGTTTCTTGGCTTGTTACAAGATTGTATTTCCATTCACAAATTCGTCATGGTATATTAAAACACAAATGAGGTAGCTATAATCAATGGCAGTAGAACTCTAAAATACAATTACAGAGCTTCACAATTTGACTGGAAATGACAGACTGTAATTTGGACTAGAGAGTATTACAATTAATGCTAAATTGCCAACAGTGAACACATTTAACCCCCCTTCACACTTGTAATCAGTCAAGCATGAGATAAAGTGTATCAGGAAACACAAATCATGACAAAATAAAAGGTACAGGCTCTTGTGGAAGAAATAATGCAACATCCATTTCTGTTAAAGTCAACTTTCATGTAATGCTTTCATTTTGGAATTTAAAAGGCAATTCTTGTAGTAAAAACTATTTCATCATATTTACTCACAAGAACCAGTTAATTTGAAGGAAAAAAAGACTTCTAGTACATCCTATGAAAATAGCATTACTCTTTACAAAGAACTGGATTATAATACATCCTTTTTTACATGGAGAGTTTTTGTAATTGAAATGTATTCTTCATGAAGAGAATATTAATCAAAAATGAGGTATCTATGACCAAAATTGTGTGACTTTTTATTAACCATATTTATCTTCAAACAGTTTAAACATGGCTAAATTTGTTAGCATGTCTCTGATAGTGATAGTATCATACATTTATCCTGAGTTTTTGTTGAATCAAAGGATACTTGAAATTTCCCTTAGGAATAATAATACAACATCATGAAACTCAAATGAGCTCTTTTCAAGATACTAGATTTCACTTTATGAATTTGAAATTGCATTCCAAGGATGAATTTTTCTCTGTATTGGATTGTATCTGTTATAAAAGCTATTATTCTACATGCAACTTCCAGAATTGCTCAATATGCAAGCACAGAACAAGGATTAAGTTAGCCTTTTTGTGGTGAAAAATGAAAAACAGAGTACCATTTAATAAGAAGAATTAATCTACAGCAGTACCACAATATCCTAATAAAATTTATGCCCTCTTTCTAATTCACTCTCAGAAAGTAATTTAAGGGTTGAAAGAACTGGTAGATAATTAACCTTTTAGAAAGCCTCAAGGAAGGAGGTTTTTCCTTAGTTGTTATTAGTGTCCCATAAACTAACTATTAAGTATGTGGGTATGTGGCATTGCTCTTATTATACTCCCTCAAGTGTCTGGGTCTAATTACTATTCATGGATACAAAAAAAAAAAAAAAAAACCCAGTAACAGTGGCCGTCAATGACCCAATATTACTAAAGAAGACCTGTTTCTCTCACAAGATTTCCTTTTGTCTTTCCCTATAGCCTGCTCCATTTCTCAAGGATTACCTTGTCTAGTGGTTTTCAATCCTGGCTTCATATTAGGACCATCTGAAGAATTAAAAAATGCACCTACACTCAGTTCCTTGGCCTGACCAATATTTCTAAGCGTGGGGTCCAGGTTTCAGTATAGACACTTCCCAGACAATTCTAACGGAGACTCATTCTTGAGAACTACACACTCTGATCTATCTTTGTACCTCTTTCCTTCCCTTGCCTTTGGTTCACACTAGCATTTCAAACTTCCTTTAACAGTAGAGCTCTTTTGGCAGAACCCCAACAGACAACAGAACTTAGAGGGATAAACAGTTTCTTTAAGCAACTTCACTTTTCATAGTTTGCAAAATCCTACTACTGGGCTCTTTGGAGCTCTAAAGTCTCCCTAAATTTAAAAATCACTCTTTAAGGCATTCAAGTATCATCTGAAACCATTTACAAAAAATACTGGTATGAAGGTGACTCTTCATGTACTCATTACACTCACATTCAGCTATGGGGCAGATGGGAGCCAACTAGGATAACAAAGAGATAAGGTAACACTTCCAGTCTTCAAAGGAGTTTGTGCCCTAATGTAGAAGATGAGAAAACATATAATCACAATTCAGTATTCATTCATTCAACAGATATTTAGTAAGTGCCTATGATGTGCCAGGCAGTAATGTAGATGTTTGGGATACAGCAGTGAACAAAGCAGACAAAATCTGTGACATCCCTGACATTATATTCTAACCAGGGAAAACATATATAAGAAAGATAAATAACTAAAAATTACACTATGTTAGAGAGAATAGGCAGTGTTGAAGAAGTTACAGTGTTTAAAAAGTTGGATTGGAAGTCATGGAGAGGCATTTCAAAAAAGTTGTAATTGAGCTAGGTAAAAGCAATTTAGTGGAGCGACGTGGTCAGGTCGCAGACTGCAGTTACATTGAGGAGTGACGGGAAATGAGAACACAGAGGTACCACTGTAGACTTTCAGCAAATTTGACTATAAAAACTGAAAGAAAAGAGGCTCACAAGTAAGGATGGACACTTTTTTTCTAGTGCTGGGGATAGAACCCAGGGTCCTATACATGCTAGGCGAGTGCCCTACCACTGAGCTATACCCCCAACTGTTAAAGACGTATATTAGGTGGAAGGAACTTGATCATGTTTATCATTCTATGAAAAGGGCCAGTAGAGAAACTGTTGTTTAAAATGTGTTGGAAAAATGATATCATCTATAAAAAGACCACAGTGCAGAGGAAGTGAGATCCCTTTATTGGGGAGTGATGGTCTTGGGAGAAAGGATGACACAAACAAGATCTTCTGCTGATAGTAATAACTGCCAGTATTTACTGAAAATTTTCCAAGTGTCAGGGTGTTCTAAGCACTTCATTTACAACCTTATTCCATATTCTTAGTAATTTTATAAGGTGTATTACTATCCCTATTTTATAAATAAAGGAACTGAGGAACAGAAAGTACATTGCCCAAGTCACATAGGAAAATGAAGAATAAAATTTATAACCCAGGCATCTGGCTTCAGACTCTTCAGGTTCAGGACATATCCTGTACTACTAAGAAAGAGAGAAGGAAAGGGTTCAAGAGTTTGAGGAATAGTTTGAATTGTATATTGTCTATAGGACTTGGGCATTTAGCTCAGTTGGTAAAGTGCTGCTCTGCTCTCTCTGAGGTCTTAGGTTCAATCCCCAGCACCGCAAAAATGGGAGAAGGACATAGCAGCTCACTCCCAAAACAATCAGCCATTGAAAACCCCATGAACAGCAGAGAAGCACTGACATAGTGCCGGCCATGGCACAGAATTGGGAAGTATTTCATCTTGTTGTACATAGGGCTGCTATGAGTCAGACCTAACTCGATGGCAACTAACAATGATAGATATAGGGTTATGGATTTTTCAAAGAAAAGGGTTAAACTGAATACATGGCCAGAATTTTGAAACAAAAGAAAACACAGAAGCTGCTTATTTTGTTGAGGCCCAAAAGTGTCCACTGGACTAACAGTTCTGTCAAGGGCAGGGATCATGTCCACTGAGTTCACCACTATGAACAAGTATAGCACCTAGCACTAGACCTGGTGAGTAGCAGGCACTTATTGGACATCTGTTGGCTGAATTTTAAACAATTGAAGGCAAATACATTCCCAAGATATTGGGTTGAACCATATAAAAATGCCATTTACCTTAGTCTTGATTCTTCTACAAAGCACTCCTCCACCTTACCTTTCCTTTTTAGTGTCCTTATTATGCCCAATGCCCCAGTCAAATTATTTTGCTTGCTAAAATTTGCTGTTTCCCATTTTCATGGCTTATTCCTAAAATGCCTAGGTACCTCAATTCAATATCTCTCCTCTTTGGAGCCTGCAGCCGTACTACTACGGTGTTCCAACCCATCAGATCTTGGAAGCTAAGCAGGGTGGGGCCTGGTTAGTACTTGGATGGGAGACCGCCTGGGAACACCAGGTATTGTAGGCTTGGGAGAAGGACCTGCTGACCTACTCCCATCAATCAGCCATTGAAAGCCCTATGAATAGCAGAGAAACACTGACTATAGTGTTTCACCTTGTGGTACATAAGTTCGATATGAGTCAGACAGCACATAACAACAACTACTTCTTTCGAAGTCCGCTACAAATCCCCAGCATTTAAACAAATGATGAAATATATCTTTGTTAATTTTGATCCCCAGCACCATATAAAATGGGAGAGGGAACTGGAAGCCCATTCCCAAAACAAGCAGCCATTGAAAACTCTATGAATAGCAGAGAAGCACTGACATAATGCCAGGCATGGTATAGTGTCGAGGAGTGTTTTGTTCTGTTATACATAGGGCTGCTGAGTCACACCCGACTCTACGGCACAACAGTTTATATATCTAAGCCTTCTTTGGTAAGTTTACTTGTTTGTTTTATTTACTTATTTTGTGGAGTAGGCAATATTTTGTTTGGCTCTTACTTCAAAAAATACCAAAAGGTATCCAGTGAGTTTACTTGCCAACCTTAGTCTATCATACTCAATTTCTGTCATCAGAGGCAATAAACCAAAATCATCAATTACATTTGTATGTTTCTGGAGATATTCTAGGTCTAAAGAAGCAAGCAGGATGATTGCTAGTTAAAGGCCAGAGGCAGCCTGTACAACTTAGCAAGATTCTGTCTCAAAATAAAACAATTAAGAGGAGCCTGGGGCTGCAGCTCAGTGGTAGGGCACCTTCCTAGCATGCATGAGGTCCTGGGTTCAACCTTCCAGGAAAGGGAAAAAAAGAAAGAAAAGGAAAGGAAAGGAAAGAAAAGAAAGGAAAAGAAAAGAAAAGGGCAGAGAAGAAAAATAAGACATGGTTGTCAATTTTCATCACATTCACTCAGTGTTGTATTGGAAGTTTTAAATAGTGCAATACAACAAGAAAAGAAGTGAAACACATCCAAATGAGAAAAAAAGGAAATCATTTTGTCTTTGTTCATTGATGAAATAATCATTTATGCAAAAAATTCTATGGAATATACAAAGAAGTAGGTAAGTGAATATAGCAAAGTTGTAGGATACAAGATTAATATAAAAAGGCAATTGTGTTTCTATATGCTAGCAATAAAGAATCAGAAACTGAAATTTAAAATAGCATGTAAAAGTATCAATAAATATGAAATACTTTGGAATACATCTGACAAAAAATATGCAAAATCTGACACTAAAAACTACAAAACACTGAGAAAATTTAAAAAGGCCTAAATAAATGGAGAGCTACACTATCTCCATGCATCTAAAGACTCAATATTATTAGATGCTAACTCTTCTCAAAATGATCGATAAATTCAGTGCAACCACAAACAGAATACGAGCAGTCTTTTAAAAATAATTTTATGGAAATTAAGAAGCTGATTCTAAAATTTGTAGCAAAGTGCAAAGAACATAGAATAGCCATAAACAATTGGAAAAGAACAAAGTTGGAGGACTGACAGAAGTTGATGTCAATTATAAAGCTACAATAATCAGCACAGTGTGGTATTGGCTTCGAGATAGGCAAATAACTCCGCGGAATAGAATAATGTTCACAAATAAAACCATTCAGTATGAACAACTGATTACTAACAAAGAAGCAGAAGCAATGCAGTGGCACTTTAAAGGATGTCTTTTTAACCAAAGGTGTCAAAAGAAAAAATAAACTTCTGTTCTTTCCTTGTACTATATAAATTCAACTGAATCATAGATCCAAACATAAGACCTAAAATTATAAAGCGTTTAGAAGAATACTTAGGAGAAAAATCATATGACCATGTATCAAGCAAAGATTTCTCAGATACAGTACCAAAGCGTAATTTGTAAAGGAAAAGGTTAAGTTGGACTTCATCAAAATTACAAACTTCTGCTCTTTGAAAGGCACCCAAAAAATAAAAAGACATACCAAATCAAAAGGAAATGTTTACAAGTCATAAATATGATTAAGTATTTGCATCCAAAATACATAAATTATTTTCACAACTAATTTTTAAAAACAACCCAATAAAAAGTGGGCAAAGTATTTGAACAAACATGCCACTAAGAAGTCAAAAATGTGCAGCATTATTTGTCATTTGGAATATGAAAATTAAAACCATAATGATATATCCACCTGTTAGAATGGTTTTAATAAGACTGGTCATATCAAGTATTTGGTAAGAATGTGGAGGAACTGAAATTCACATACTGCAGTGGGAATGTAAAATCATACAAGCACTCAAAAACACTTAGGTAGTTCCCTGAAAAATTAAATATAAACCTGCTAAATAATCTAGCCATTCATCCCTTAGTTACCCAAGAGAAATAAAAGTATCAGTCTTCACAAAGTTTTGCACACAAAACTATATTTAATAGCCCCAACAGTAACATCCCAAATGTCCATTAATAAGTGAATGAATAAACAAAAAATAGTTAATATATACAAAATATTACTTGACAATAGAAAGGAAAATAAATTATTAGTACACACAATAACACAGGTGAATCTCAGCATAAATATGCAAAGTGAGAGAAAGTGAGACTCAAAAGTATAAACACTGTATGATTCCTTTTCATTTGTTTTATTTTGTTTTGGTGCCAGAGATTTATCTAGGGCATTGTACATGCTAAGCACATGCTCTACCATTAAGCTACACCCACAGCCTATGATTCCATTTATATAAAATTCTTAGAAAATCCAAACTAATCTACATTAAAGGAAAACAGGGATGAGGGGTGGATTACAAAGAATTATAAAGGAAACTTTTGGGGATGATGTTGGCTAATTACCTTCACTGTGATGGTAGTTTCACAGGTCAAACTTGTCAAATTTCTAATTGTACATTTTAATATGTGCAATTATTTTTATGTCTATTATAACTTAACAAAGCTATTAAGTTAAAAGTCAGTACACACATTATTCTGCCACTTACTTTTTAAAATATGCCGTGCTGATTATTTTTAAATATACAAAGCTTTGTCACATTTTTATATCTACCTAGAATTAATTCTATTATAAACATGCACAATAATTGATTTTACTATTCCTCTACTGCTGTCAATTTATAAGCAACGCTACATTGAAAAACCTTGTGTAAACTCATTTCCTTCATACAGAAGCATATCTATAGGATGTATTCCTAGTAGTAAGATTGCTAGGTCAAAAGGAAATACATTTACAATTCTGATTGTTATTGCCAAATTGCCCTCTAGATAAGTCATTTTTCAATTCAGAAAACAGAACCATTCTTGATATTTTAAACAGGAAGACACTAATTATAGGGAATTTGGTACTTACAGTGTATAGAAGAGTTGACAGTGGAGGGCTTATGAATCAAGGTTAAGCCTACTGGGATGAATCCCATAGTGAAACAGAATTGATTCACTAAGAGAGCTACCACCTCCCGGGTCACTAAGGAGCCATGCCAGAAGACAAGGGCCACCACTACAATTTCTCACTTCTGGGAAGGTGAAGAAAGAAGATCTAATACCACAGTCAAGGGATGAAAATGTCAGATTAAAAAGCTGTGGCCCCTACTGCTTTCTCCATATCTGGGAAACTAGAGAATGGGATACTTCACTGCAGCATGGAAGCGTTTCCCCTAGACTTGCAGGACTCAAGAACCTCAAGAAGGTGGCCTTTTCCTCACTTTTGTCTTTCAAATCATGACAGAGCATATAACTGGGAAGACCTAATTAGCATCCCGAACCCTACTTGGAAAAAAAAAAATCTGGGAAGCATAGTACTTATTTTCGAACCTCTACTACTATGAGGGGGCTGGGATTTAGCTCAGTTGGTAGAGCGCTGCGCTGCAGTCTCTGAGGTCCTGAGTTTGATTCCCAGCACCACAAAAAATGGGAGAAGGACCTGGCAATCCACTCCCAAGGCAATCCCGAAACAGTCAGCCATTGAATACCCTATGAGGGTCGCTATGACTCGCCGGCACCTAACAACAACAACTACTATGAGAGTAAATTGGTGGTTGGGCTACTAAATCTATAATTCACAGCACATTGTCCTTTGTGGATGTACAAATTTCACCCTATCTCAGAAAAATACTTGTTTCTCCCATTCTTACCAATAATATCTAGGATATAATAGTGCTTTGTAAAACTAAAAAAATTGCATATATGATTTGGGGATCAAATCTAAAGGTTCACATGTCAGGTAAGTGCTCTAACACTGTGTTATAGTCTCAGTCCTAAAAATATATATGCATATTTCTTGATCTAATAGGTTAAAAACCTAATATCTCAGGATGGTTTTATTTTTTACTTCTCTTAACAGTAAAGTCAAACTTTTATTTTCAGTTTGAATCCTTTACTGCTTTTCTGTGAACTCTGCTTATAGTTTTAGATCTTTTCCTTTGAGGTTGTTGGACTTTTTCTTGTTGAATTCTAGGTGTTATTAACATATTAAGCAATACATAGTAAGATTTGAAAACTTTTTTCTAAATTATAGATAATTTCTAAATTATCATTCTTCTTTAGACTATGTTTATAATCCAAATTTATGATTTTTTTTTTATTTTAAAGGGCTGGAGGTATAGCTCAGTGGTAGTGTGTGCTTAGTATGTGGGTGGTTCTGGGTTCAATCCTCAGTATCACAATTTAAAAAAAGGGAATTTTTGTCATGAATAATTTTTTTTTATTTTATAGAAATGTAACTTATCTATGTTATAAATTTATAGTGGAAAAAACTATTGAGGATTTGAACTGAGCATGGTGGCATGTACCTGTAATCCCAGCAACTCAGGAAGCAGAAGCAGGAGGATCACAAGTTCAAGGCCAGAGGCAGCCTTTGTAATGTAGCAAGACTCTGACTCAAAATAAAAAATAAATGGGCTGGGGATGCAGCATACTGGTAGAACACTTGCAAAATATGTGTGAGGCCCAGGGTTCAACCTCCAAGTACAATAAATAATGTAAAAAAAAATAGATAAAATAAACTATTGTTGATTTTTATATTAAATTCAGGAAAGCCTTTCCTACACTAAAATCTTAAAAAATTCTCCCATGACTGAGCTGGACGCGGTGGCGCACTCCTGTAATCCCAGCGGCTTGGGAGGCAGAGGCAGGAGAAAGCAAGTTCGAGACTGGAGGCAGTCTGAGTAATTTAGCAAGACCCTATCCCAAAAAGTAAAATGGGCTGGGGGTGCAGATCAGTGGTACAGCAGCACAGCACTTGCAAAGCATGCAAGTTCAACTCCCCTGAGTTCAACCCCCAGTACCGCAAAAAAAAAAAAAAAAAAAAAAAAAAATTCTCCCATGACTTCAAGTACTTTAGACATTTATGTCTTCACATTTAGAACAGGAATTTCTCTTGGTCCAATATGAGGTATAAATCCAAGTTCATTTTCTATCGCTGTCCATGAGTCCTACATCTTTCAATGAATAAACAATGTTCTCCCCACTGAGTTGAAATGTCAGCTGTACTGCACTGACTTCCTGTATTTGCATCTATTTTTGACCTCTTTATTCTGTTCTAAAGATCTGTCTAGTTATATGCCAGTACCAAGCTGTTTTAATTACTGGAGATGTCTATTTAAATATTTTATAAGGCTGGTCTGCTTTTTCATTTTTCCTGGCTAGACTTCTTTTTTGTAAGAACTTTGCAATCAGATATCAAGTATTTTTAAATCTTGATATTTTTGTTGAGACTGCCTTAAATTCGTAGAATTGGAATAAGTACCTTATCAAGTCCTTCTATCCAAGAATATAAATACTCATGTTTGATCTTCATTTCAGGTGAAATACAAAGTTTTGTATTTGTATTCTTGTGTATTTCTTGTTTATTTGTAGGTATTTTCTCTCCATTGTGGCATCAAATAGGGTCTTCTATTATAGTTTCTAACTGGCTTTTTTATGTAAATAAAAACTTTGGAATTCTGTGATTAATTTTCTATCTACTTTATTAGTTTTAAAAGGCTTTCAGAGGTGACTCTTTTAAGCTTTGTGTTATCATCTACAAATACTAATTTTACCTCTGCCTCCATTTTTAATGTCTCTAAATTCTCTCACATCTGCTAAGTAATTCTCCCCTAGGTTTTCAAGTTTCTTGAGGACATGAATTATAGTAGTATATTTTGTATACCTTTCAGAGCATCAGTAAAATGCTCAGCATGAAATGGTTTATTATTGCCTATTATGAAAATGAAAACACAAAGGGTCTGCTAAATTTTGCTAAATTCTGAATCTGTCTGGTTCATTTGTTTATACTACTTTAATCAGTCTTACCCACAAATGATACAAAATTTGATTTTTTTTCCTAAACAGAGATTAATCCATTCAGTTCTTTCATGGCATCTAATTCTTTTTTCCTTTCACAATAAAATCGCTTAAAGTATAACTTTTTTTTTTTCAGGCACAGTGGCACATGCCTGTAATCCCATTGACTTGGGAGGCAGAGGCAGGAGGATCACAAGTTTGAGACCAGAGGCAGTCTGCATAACTTAGCGAGACCCTGTCTCAGAAGTAAAAAAAAAAAAAAAAAAAAAAAAGGGGGCTGGGGGTGCAGCTCAGTGGTGCAGCACTTGCAAAGCATGCAAGCGCGAGGCCCTTGGGTTAAACCCCCAGTATCACAAAAAACAAACAAACAAACAACAACAACAAAAAAAACCCACCCAGTTTTCAATAAAATAGGCCTTTGGCTTCTAAGTTTTTTCTTGGATTTACATGTAAAATCATAGACAAAACCTCAAGTTTTTACTTTTCAGATTTGCTTGAACATTTTTTTTATATTCATACATAGACTATGTGGTTGTTGTTGTTAGGTGCCGTCGAGTTGGTATCCAACTCATAGCAACCCTCATAAGTCTATGTACAATTTCATTTAAAAACTACATATACTAAGAGCTAAGGATATGGCTCGGTGGTAGAGTGCTTTGTCTAGCATGCACAAGGTCCTAGGTTCAATCCCTAGCACCACAAGAAAAAAATAAAACCTATACACAGTAGGTATATTATCATGAGGGCTTAAATTCAAATAGATCCAAACCACACATTGAAATAGAAGATTAAATGCTATAAACCGTACAAGAAAATCAGTCCTCTTCTTTATAGTTAGGGATTTTATGTTAAAATACACCAGTTACTTAGGTAGGAATGATAAAGCAATCATGTGTCCATCTTTAATAAAATACATAAAATCAGAAGTTTCATTTTGATAAAGCATATGTCTATTCTCCAGGCCATTTTCAAATGTCATAAAAATTCTAACTTTAATTTTTTTCAAAAGATGAAATAAAATTTAGAAATAAAATGAAAATTCAGGGACGTATAGACAAAAAGCATCCTTGAAACTTCCCAGCAAAATGGCTAAATATTTGTTGTCCCGTCCCGCGGGACCCTAGTTATTCGTGGGGTCGAGGGGGACCTGTCTGAAAAGAAATGGGCGAGAGAGAAGAACGAGACCAAGCAAGTAGTTGTCAAGGTCTGATTTTATTGAAAAGAAACTCCTTTTTTAAGCTCACAGAAGTGAGGAAGTTGGGAGGGGTAGGTGAGGGAAGAATTTTATCTCAGTCAGCC
>VMDO01016127.1:0-48829 GCA_007922755.1 Pedetes capensis | reverse complement strand
TTTTTGCGGTACAGGGAGTTGAACCCAAGGCCTTGTGCTTGCATGCCTGGACCACTGAGCTGCACCCTCAGCCCATTTTTTACTGTTTGAGACAGGGTCTCACTAAGTTATGCAGACTGCCTCTGGTCTCAAACTTGCGATCCTCCTGCCTCCGCCTCCCATTCATTTCTTCTCTTGAGACAGGGTCTCGCTAAGTTACGCAGGTTGCCTCTGGCCTCCAACCTGCGATCCTCCTGCCTCAGCCTCCTGACTCACTGGGATTACCAGGTGTGTTCATTCATTTCTGTATCTTCCACACGTGGCCCAAGCATGTGGCATGAGGTTCTTGTATAATAAACACATGACCATTTAGCGCAAAGCATGGTCATGGTTAGTCATTTTTTAATACTTGCATTGATCATTTCTTTGTATTTCCAAGGTGACTTTAAAAAGTTGAAAGGTGTACTGCTTATGTGGGTGAGGAAGACAGTGTTCCTTAGCAGTATCGAGACCTTTTGCCCATTGTTTCAGAAAAAGAAAAGAAATTTCAGGAAGAAAGAAACGTCTATGCCAGTTCTGACCGTTATAACCAAGTTCACGGTATCCACAAGGACTACAGGTTGACTGAAGTTGGAGATAGTTCCTTACCCAGTAGCCCTGTTAATTTCACTTGTCACTGCCGATTTAGGGTGATGGGATTCTCCTGAGCTTTTTCCCTCAGTCCACGTGCACCCCCACTAACACACTGTACCACGCTGGTCCCCGCAGTCTCTAGGAGTAACCTCTCCATGGAAGGGGGGCGATTTTTCAGCATAGAGTTTCCTAAATGCATTCTAGACACGTAGTTCATGAGGTGCCTGGCCTGCTTTGCTTTGCTGGTTATCTCAAAAGGAACACGCGCCGTCCTCTAGCCAGCGACCTTCTCACCATCAGTCCATCTTGCCGGCTTCCTCCACCTGCGTAGGAACCTTCCATCTGTTTTGCTATAGGTATCATGTGATCAAAGGACCTCAGGGGAGACAGAAGGCCCCTTGGGAACCCCGCACGTTTTATAGACTCCCTCCATCCACATTGGCCACAAGTAGCCCCTCCAGGTTTACCTGATACCCATCTCCTAACCCCAGTCTTAAAAATAAATGAGGCCAAGAAGTAAACAGGGGACAGTCTAAAGAATCACGGCAGTGGCGTGGTAATTTATTGCTCTGGAAGGGCTCCTGCGCCCCCAGCTCTATCCTGAGGTGGCCCCTGTCTCCTTCCTGGTGGCACCGACGTAGCTTTTGTCTGCTGTCCTTTTTCACGGCTGGCTGCCCGTGCTGGGTGACAGGATCTGATGCGTCTGGTCCCAGGATCTGTCTACTGAACTCAAACACAGACATCCCTCTTCCTATCCCAGCAGAGGCTGCCTGGGATATTAACGATCCCCAGCTACTTACGGGGTCCCCTTTGCCTCATCCCCACGCCTCTGCTTCCAGGTTTCCCTCCCAGCCCCACCCCCAGGCCAGCACTGCTCCTCCAGCCCCCACCCCACCCCTCCCCTGTCCAAGCTGCTCAGCGCCGGGAGAGGGAGAGCGGAATTATTTATTGTGCGTCTGTTTGAGATGAAAGGCTTTTACATTTTAATGAGCACTAAATAGGTACGAGGAAATATTGTTCATTAGCTGTAATCTGCGGAATTGCTTGAGTGAACTTCCTTGGGAGTCTACCTTAAACGGTTCACTCAAGTAAAACAGTTTGTATGGTAATTAAGGGAGCATTTTTCCGTCAACATCTGTGCTGCTATTTATAACAGGGGAGGTGGCTTGTGGCTCCACGGAGGGGCTGGAGGGGCTGGGGGCTCAGAGAGGCAGGTGGGGTGGGGTGACCATGTTGGCGGGCAGTGGGTGTTGGCACAATCATTTCTTCTTGGCACTCTCAGTACCACACAAGCTTCTTTTTCTCGCTTTCCTTCCATTCAGCCTCTAGTACTTCTATTTAAAAAAAAAAAATCCCTTCCCACTCGTCCTGGCTGGAAGAATTATCCTCGTGACACCTTTGCATTAATCACAGCCTTCACGTAGCAGCCCAGGCAGGGAGATTCAAGCTGCGTTGGAGAAGGACGCGGCCGTCAGCTTTGTCACAGGCCCTCTTCCTGCCTGCCATCCATTTTTCTCCCCATCGCCCTTCCACACACACCCCACGATCAGGAACCGCATGATCAGAACAGCGGAATTCAGGACAGGCAGAGAGTGCTGGGGAAGGAAACACTAGGTCGGCCCCTCACGTTCCTGCTGGGCCGAAGGCTCCATCGCCTCTTCATGACATGCGATGGTCAGACAGTCCTGCACCGTCTGCACCCGGCCTGCCTGGATGTGCCCTGGCAGGAACCTTTGGGGAGCCTTGCATTCTTTCCTACTGCAGAAAGGCCTGGTTCCGCGTAGCCTTCGAACAGAGTGGTGATCTAGAAAGTCCCCGGGGACAGACAGCGAGGGCCGGAGGGGTTCATTAGGTGGGAAGGTTGGCTATGCAGAGGGCTGGAGCAGGAAAAACTAGAACAGGCAATCAGCAGAGGCCAAGGGCTTGCAAGAAGGAAGCGGGGCATCAGAATCAAGTCTAGGACTCACCAAGCCTCCCTCCCTCAATACCTGGAGGGACTCAGGGTAGCAAGTCAGAACCACAACGCTGGACAAAGTGAGAGCCGGGGAAGACAGGGAGTAAAGCAGGGGTTTCTGCATGAGAAAGATGGCGAGGACCCACTGGCTATTGATTTTGTTGTTGTTAGGTGCCGTGGAGTTGAGTCCTACTCATAGCAATCAAAACACTTCCTAATTCTGTGCCACGTACATGATCTTATTTATGTTTAAGCCCATTGTTGCAGACACTGTGTCAGTCCATCTGGTGGAGGGTTTTCCTTTTTTTCATTGACCTGCCACTCTCCCAAACATGATGTCCTTCTCCAGGGATTGATCTCTCCTGACTACATGTCTGAAATATATAAGATGCAGTCTGACCATTCTCGCTTCCAAGGAGCACTCTGGTTGCAGTTCTTCTAGGACAGATCTGTTGTTTCTTTTGGCAGTCCATGGTATATTCAATAGATGTCTCCAGCACCATCATTCAAAAGCATCAATTCTTCTCCTGTCTCTCTTGTTCAATGTCCAGCTTTCACAACCATATGATGTGACTGAAAATACTTTGGCATGAATCAGGCGCACTTTCATCTTCAATGTGACATCTTTGCTTTTCAATACTCTGAAGAGATCTTTTGCCACAGCTTTTCCTAGAGCAATGCGTCTTTTGATTTCTTGACTGCTGCTGCCACCAGTGTTGATTGTAGAGCCAAGCAAAGCAAAATCTTGGACAACCTCAATCTTTTCTCCATTTATTGTGAAGTTTCATACTGACCCAGTCAGAAGGATTTTTGTTTTGTTGATGTTTAGTCACAATCCATACTGAAGGCTATCATCTTTGGTCTTCATCAGTAAATGTTTGAAATCCTCTTCATTTTCAGCGAGCAGAGTTGTGTCATGTGCATAGTGAAATAGGTGTAAAGTCTGAGCAGAATAGCCAGCCATCCCATCTGCCTGTGTTACCCTAGAAAAATTAGTATGTCTTGCTAAAGTTTCTCCAGCTAAAGGCAGAATAAGTCAAGATTCTTAAGAAGAGCAGTTATTTTCCCCAGCTGTGAAGGAGGAGTCCTATAGATTCCAAATACTGAAGGAAGACTAGAACATCATTTACCCACTAGACTATGGGAGTCTTAAAGGAAAAGAATTTTTCCCTACCTATTTTTCTATGCTTTTCTTTCCCTTTTCCTTTTTTAAATACCCAGGCAGTATTGGGCATATAGTATGTAGGTACTCAAAATAAATATCTTGAAAAATAAAGTACTGAGGATCTATTGATAATGGAAAGAACTGACAATAATAGAAGGGACAGTGATAATGGCCAACTTTTCTTCGATTGGGAACCTTTTATTTAATCGGTGGATTGATAAAGAACCAACGGCACAATAAATGAATGTTCTTGGTCGTCCCACTCACAATCTTGCTTTGGAAAGTGCCCTGAGACACAGCAGGCACCCTGGGAGGATTCTATAGTGCACAGACACAGTGGCCTTGGCTTTCACCAATTTCATCATGACAGCAGATAGTAGGGACTCTCTCTCCATATTAAATACAATCTTCACCGATAGAACTTGTTATGAACCACAATGTGTTACTTCTGTTATTTTTGTCTTGGTTTTACTTGATTATTAAGCCACGTTTGTATTCTGTATTTGACCCAATGCAATTTCACTAAATGACTAATTTCAAGGAATGAAATAAAGGTGTAAACAAATGCAGTGAATGTCAAATGATTAAAGACAACTCACACTTACAGATAACATGAATAACTCAAATCTATAAGTGGCCCCCAAATTACTGTTGTTGTTGTTGTTGTTGTTGTTGTTAGGTGCTGTCAAGTCAGGTCCGACTCATAGCAACCATATGTACAACAAAATGAAACCCTCCCCAACACAGTGCCATGCCCAGCACTATGTCAGTGCTTCTCTGCTATTCATAGAGCTTTCAATAGCAGATTGTTTTCAGATTGTTTCAGGAGTGGGATGCCAGGTCCTTCTCCCATTTTTTGCAGTGCTGGGGATCGAACCCAGGTCCTCAAAGTGGGCGGAGCAAGTGCTGTACCAACTGAACTAAACCTCAGCTACTCCCCCACATTACTATCAGTTTAAAATAGCTGCCTTACTGCACTGCATCAGTATAATTAGGCTGGAAAAACCCTGCCATCTATGGAATGTTGTTCTGTTTACTCCCTGTGCATGTTAGTCAGCTTTCTATTACTATAACAAAATAGATGAGATGATCAACTTTTTAAAAAAGAAATTTGGCCAGGCGCAGCGGTGCACACCTGTAATCCCAGCAGCTTGTGAGGCAGAGGCAGGAAGATCACAGGTTTGAGATCAGAGGCAGCCTGTATCACATAGAGAGACTCTGTCTCAAAATAAAAATATAAAAAATAAATGGTCTAGGGGTGCAGCCCAGCGGTAGGGCACTTGCAAACTATGTGTGAGCTAAATTCCAGCCCCGGGACAGGATTGTTGTTGTTTTTGTTAGGTACCGTCAAGTCAGTGTCTGGCTCATAGCGACCCTGTGTACAACAGGTGAAACACTATTGTCAGTGCTTCTCTGCTGTTCATAGGTTTTCAATGGCGGATTGATTTTTGGGAGTGGGTTGCCGGGTCCGTCTCCCAGAGACAGGATTAGAGAAGTGGAAATCTTGAAGGAAGGGAAAACAATGGAAAACTTATTTTTAATAAATAAAATTATTCTTCATCTTGTAGTACTATGAACATGGACGAAAGTACAGAGAGAAGGCTAGTATATGGTAACCCAGGAGAAGAGGGCAAGACCCGGAAGGAAGGGAGGCACAGCGCGGACAGCGGTTTTGAGGACAGGTTGGATTTTCTACACATTTCAGTGGCCACAGGACTGTAAGTGCTTAGATGCAGAGGGCAAGGAAAAGCGTAAGTTTAATTTTAAGATTTATGTATTTAACTAAGTATAAATGATGGCCCACTATTACTGCTGGGACTCTATGATTGTTGTGTTGTTATTATTATTCGGTCATTATTATACATCATATAATATGCATATTATATTATACATAATATATGTTATGTATAATAATATATAATATAATTGTACTATACATAACATATATTATCTTGTTGTTGTTGTTGTTAGGTGCTGTAGAGTCGGTATCCGACTCATAGCGACCCTCTGTACAACAGGGGAAACACTATTGTCAGTGCTTCTCTGCTGCTCATAGGGTTTTCAATGGCAGGTTGATTTTTGGGAGGGGGTTGCCAGGTCCTTCTCCCAAGCCTACAGCTTCTGGTGTTCCCAGGCGGTCTCCCATCCAGGTACTAACCAGGCTTGACCCTGCTTAGCTTCTGAGATCTGACGGGATCGGATGCCACAGGGCTATGGCTGCAGTCATATATTATCTATAATGTAATAATATTCATATTATATTATTATACACAATATATTATACATGGTATATATTATGTGTAATAATGTTATTATTAATTATATATTATATATTATTATTATATATTTATATATTTATTATATATTTATACTTATTATATATTATATATTATATTAATTATATATTGCATATATTATTTTTATATATTAATATATTATGTATGATAATATGCATAATATATCATTAGACATAATATATATATTATGTATGATAATATAATATGCACATTATATGATGTGTCATATGTATAATAATATGTATAGAAATGACATACATATATAATGTTTTTTGGTGGTACTTGGGGGTTGAACCCAGAGCCTCACATGTAATTTGCTAGTACTCTATCACTGGGCTGCACCTCCAGCCACTTTTTTGTTTTTTATTTTGAGGTAGGGTCTTGTTAAGCTATGCAGGCTGCCTCTGGCCTCCAATCTGTGACCCTCCTGCCTCTGCCTCCTGAGTCACTGGGATGACAGGCGTGAGCCGCCTGGCTGGGCTTAACTGTTTGTTAAAGTAACAAACAGAACACGTGGCAGCATTTTATAGAAGGTTCAGCTGAGGTGGTTGTGAAAGGATGATAGTCAACGATGTTTTAGAAGTCTTTCACTCTTTTCTTTTTAAAAATACTCTGTATTTGATCTGTGATAAATCCTGCTTGTTTTGCCCTCTATAAAAAAATCTAGTCTTTACCTCCCCGCTCAAGAAAGGCTATAGCCATTTGTTGGTAATAATAACTAAAACAACAACAACAACAACAACAACAACGACAACAACAACAAAAAAAACCCATGGGACTTACTAGTGAGGAAAAGCTCACACAAAGGAAAATTTAAACTTGGCCAAAATAGACCTATTTTTGTCCCAGCTACAATTATAATAACTCAGGACATGTGATTTATAAACCTCTTTAACACTCAAATTTCTGATTTTGTTCTCATAGGGTACCCTGAGAATAGGTATCCTTGTACCTTACAACAGGTGAGAAAAAATTTAAAAAAGAAATACACCCAAAATGACAAATAAGTGGATAGAGTTGGGACCCAGAATCAAGGTCTTGTGACCCCCTAGTTCAATGCGGATTCCATAATGTCACAGATTTACATTTTGTGACATGCTGTTAATATTAGTGAATGTTTTATGTTTCTGAAAAAGTATGATTCTTCCAAGTATGTGAATTAAATATTAAGTTGGGTATCCCAGGAGTCTAGTGGAGCACTTTTTCCTAAGGAAACGTGAGAGGAAAGGGTAGAACACAGATGTACACACAATATTAACTTATATTATCAGTAAATAATGGTGTCAAGAAAAGTCCAGTCTTCTCTCTGAAGCTTGGTGAACATAACAACAAAATAGTCTTAAAGACCGTGCAGAATGAGGTCTCAGGCTTATTCTGTTGGTTGAGAGTACCCATTTTTCTGACTTACACTGTTTACCCACATTAACATTTGATGGTCATTGATTTTTAACCTGATTTAGTACAGTACAATGAACAGCATTGTATATGAAGGGTAAAATATTAATATTTCTCATGTATGCAAGTGATACACTTTTGAAATGGATTTTCCTCTAACTCAGGAAATTATAATAAAGGTTAGCACATAGAGTTGGATGGGGCAATGAAAGACATCTATGACTCACTGGCCATTGTGTGCTTATTCTGTGGATCCCTCTGATTATCCTTCCAGCTGTTGGTATATTTGAGCCCGTTGTTGCAGCCACTGTGTTTATTCTCATTTTGAGTTGTGCCACATCAGCAGGTGCCTGCAGCGGTAGCCCTGTGGCATCCGATCCCGTCAGACCTCAGAAGCTAAGCAGGGTCGGGTCTGGTTAGTCCTTGGATGGGAGACCACCTGGGAACACCAGGTGCTGTAGGCTTGGGAGAAGGACCCGGCAACCCGCTCCCAAAATCAATCCGCCATTGAAAACCCTATGAACAGCAAAGAAGCACTGACAAAAGTGTTTTCCCTGTCATATGTAGGGCCACTATGGGTTGGATACCGACCCAACTGCACCTAACAACAACAACAACATCAGCAGCAGGTGGAGGTCCCAGGGGCTTTACTCCATTCCCATCATTAAGGTCAACTCTACTTTGGGGAGGCAACTCTTCCTCAGTCATTTCTTGAATGCCTTCCTGCCTGGGGGGCTCATTCCCCAGCACTATAACTTGACAGTGCTTCTCTATTATTGATAGGGTTTTCAATGGCTGTTTTGGGAGTGAGCTGCCGGGTCCTTCTCCCTAGTTGGCTTTAGTCTGGAAACTCAGCTGAAACCTGCCCCCCACAGATGGCCCTAATGGTATCTGAAATACTGGTGGCATAACTTTTAGCATCGCAGTAACACACAAATCCCCACAGCATGACAGGATGACAGACACGTGGGGGATACCCATCCATACGAACCCCCACATAATCATGTTGAACAACTTTCTCTGTCTCTTTTTTTTTTCTATTTCCATAGATTTCACCTTGCCTTAATAAATATAATTCCATTTACTTCTAGTTTTATGGTCACAATGAAGAAACGGAAGGAGGAGTGGGAGATGTGAAACTATATTATTATTACAGTTGAATGCTGGAAAACCAGCTGGCAAGTTATAATTTACCGCTGTTCATTAATCAGATACCACGTAGATCTCAAATATAAGATTCCCCACATGCATATTCTTACACAAGGTGAGGAAATGAACCTAATAAAAGTAAACATTCAATGATAATGCAACCCTTTGAATAGTGTGGAAGGTTACTTTGTGAATGTTTTAAAACCTAAGGGTTGCTTTCTGTTGTTTTAATTGTTGCATTATGCATTTATGAGCATGCCATGTAAGACGATCAAATGCCAGAAAAGAGATAATATTTTGATGACATCAACTTTGGAGTGTCACCACAGGGGAAGAAGTTTGGTTTGTTGTTGTTGTTGTTGTTAGGTGCCGTCGAGTCGGTATCTGACTCATAGCGACCCTCTGTACAACAGGGGTAACACTATTGTCAGTGCTTCTCTGCTGTTCATAGGGTTTTCAATGGCAGTTGATTTTTGGGAGGGGGTTGCCAGGTCCTTCTCCCAAGCCTGCAGCACCTGGTGTTCCCAGGCGGTCTCCCATCCAGGTACTAACCAGGCCCGGCCCTGCTTAGCTTCCGAGATCTGCCGGGATCAGATTCCACAGGGCTATGGCTGCAGGCAAGTTTGGTTTGGGAGGCTCATAATAAGAAATAGAGTGGTAGAAGCAAAGCCATCTTGAGAGCCCTGGGCTCTTGAAGAGGGAAGTCAATGACCAGAGCAGAGTCAGGCGTGTGGAGTCAGGACACAGCCCAGGAGGACAGGGTCACGCTGAGGGGCAGAACCTAGAAAGCAGGGTCTTGGCAAGCATTTTCTGCTTGAACACGGGACTCGTTCGGATCCCACACGAGCCATAGGTGTGGACTGCAGGCAGCTACCCAGCTGACTTAGAAATCCAGCCAAAGAGAGAAAGGATGAAGAGGAATCACAGGACCCAGGCAGAAAGTCTGGCCAGCAAGTAGAGGGCACTCATGCAAAGCAAAGAATTCCTGTCCAGGTCCTTGCTGACTACTGGAGGCAACGGCTCTTGGCATGAGCAGCGAGGGACCCAGTAAGAATAAGGTTTCCTGGACATGCGGGGTGGGGTTTTGAGGGGTGGCCAGGAGGTAGCAGATACGCCCCACACCTCTTTATAAGGCAAGTCTTCATCTGACTTTTATCTTACATATATCTTGCAGACATAGCTAAGAATATAATCTGCTTTCTGACCTCAATAGACTATGATGCACTGCACAAATACACAAATTTTCACAAGGCAACATATATATGCACATATATATTATATAATTATCTTTGGCCATATTTCATGACGCTAGTTTAGGCAAGTCTCTTGTGCACTGTGCAAAGTGACATAAAAATCTGTTAAATTTAATGGTAAGCCTACCCAGGAGCAATCTTTCTTTCTTTGTAAATCCAGAGGTTTTACTACCTTGTTTTGAAATGCCACTGCTGATCATTTCTTAGTAAAATGTACTTAGTGCCCTCAACAAGATTGGAAAATAATAAGCCCATCTGATTTTGCTTAATATTAACTTCGTAGTACCTATTTTTACTTGGTGGGGACAGTAACTTAAAATTTAGTATTTTTATCTGTGGAAGAATTTTCCCTAGGGAAGAGAAATTTCTTAATATTTACCCAGCAATTTATTAAAGTACTTACAAGATCAGCTAAATGCTCACATTTTAAAATGTTTGAGCATCCTGTTCTACAATACAAAATATAAATAACTACATTCATATAGGTGGATATAAAAATATCAATGACAAATGTTGTAACTATTGTAAACACAATATTAATATTATTGGATTTATAACAAATCTCGTTTTACAAGGCAAAGATTTTTTTTTTAAGTTAATCGCCTTGTGATTACAGAATGAATGCATCTTCATTAACAAAAGCCACAAGCAACCTGTTTGTTTTTTCTTACGCAGAGGACCTTTTGGATTTAAAACCTTCCAGGCCCCTTCGTGAGGTGATAAAATGTGTTCATCTTACAGAATCTTGATTAATTTCCAACCTCAAAAGTGCTAAATGCTGCTAATTATATCTTGCAATGGAATTTCATTTCGTTTTAAAAGTTTTAGAAGGAGACAGACCAGGCTATGGAATAAAAAGTATTAGAATGTAACAGCGTGTTTACAGAAGAACGTATGCAAAAATGCTATGTTTTTAAATGACCCACTCCAAGCCAGCGAGGTTGTCACACAAAACAGCTATGAAAGAAGTAAGAGCTAAAGAAACATAGTGATCGTGCAGGTTACAAAGCTCTTTTCCAACATGGTTGCGTCCAGAATTATACGGTTAGCATTAACTGCCCTGCTAAATGTAATTTCAGAGAAGCCTGGCCATGCTGGGACCCATAACGCTGCAGCAGATGTTCACAGGGAGGGAATTTAAAGATGACAGAGCGTCCCGGGCGCAGTAAAGCTGCGCTGGGAGCAGAAATAGCACCGTGGCTGCTACGTTCCGCGCGCACCCCATTTACTGACAAGTAATACATGGCTGATAGTGAGGGCCCAGGGACGGGAACTTGATCCTTCCCGGTCAGCAGCATATAAATTCCATAAATTAAGCAAAGTTTTATGTAGTCTTCATTGCTTTGCAGACTGATCTCCCTCGGAGGGCCTTTGTTTCACGCTAATTCCCCCATCAAAGCTTTCCTCGCCTATACTGCCCTCTCTAAGCAACGTCCATCTTCATTCAGGGTGTCCTGCCACACATCCATCCCCGTTAGCTCTTCGTCTTGGCGTGATCTCCGCGTGCAACTTCAGGGAACCTCAACGTTTTTATATGGTGAGCACCGCCAGTGTACCACTCCTTATGTAAATCCCATCCGGGCCCATTTATTTCTCCTCTGAACGGTCTAAAAGCAACAGCGCTGTGATCTCTAAAGACGGAGCTGGGAGAAAAGTTGGTTAAGGGCATTAAGTATAATTTCTGTGTAGACTCTGGAGGTAAGGGCAGCAGTAGAGAGGGAGAGGGTTCATCTTATCCAAGGACAAGTGGAAAATGGGTATAAAATGGGTTCTGGTTCTTTTTTTATTAGAAATTTTTAATGTACATCATAATGTGATTTATTTTGACATGCTTTTCACTGTGACAATTTTCATATATGCAATTTGATAAACATTATTCATATAGGTTACCCCTTACCCTCCCCGATGTTTCCCCCCTCCCCCCTTCCCATCTAAGTTTCCCATCCAAGTCTTCTCTGTCTTTTACTATGTAGTATTTTTCTATATGTCCTTGGGTTCCATTTCTGTTTAAGATAGAAACTTTTCCTGTAGTGGTCTTTGTTTCTATCTTGTTAGAACAATTACATGCGATTTCTAGTCCATTTATATTGACCTCATTCTTATCTTCCCTCCCCCCCTTTTATTATGATCTGACCTTTGAGTAGGATTTTTCCCTCTTGTAATTTTGAATCAGCTCCCTCATATGAGTGAGAACATGTGTTGTTTCTCTTTTTGAGCTTGTGTTCGTTCACTTAAAATAATTTTATCTAATTCCATCCATTTTGCTGCGAATGACCCTATTTCATTTTTCTTGATTGCTGAATAGTATTCCATTGTATATATACACCGTAGTTTTTTTTATCCATTCTTCTGTTGAAGGGCACTTTGGGTTCTGGTTCTTATACCCCACAGTTGGGCTGGGATTTAGCTCAGTTGGTAGAGTGCCACTCTGCAGTCTCTGAGGTCCCGAGTTCGATTCCTAGCACTGCAAAAATGGGAGAAGGACATGGCAACCCACTCCCGAGGCAATCCCGAAACAGCCATTGAAAAAAACCCTGTGAGGGTCGCTATGAGTCCTACACGACTCAATGGCACCTAACAACAGCAACGTATCCCACAGTGTGAGCTCCAGCTTTTTAAATGGGATAATCAGCCAACAGAAAACAAAAGGTTCTTGGTGGTTTGAACATACCACACCCTAATCCTCAACTGATTCTCAGAACAGAGCCTTATTTATAAGACTGAAAAGCCAGAGTCCAGTTGAGCTTTTATAGTACAACCACCTCAGCAATACTTACAAATTAATGCTGGAGGTTATAAGAGTTAAACTCATAGTGAGTGGCTTCCGATTGGCGTGAAATTATGTAGGTACAAACTCACTTTTTAAAATTATGTAGTGACAAAGAAACAACTTTCTGTCTCTGATTTTCCACTTCCCCACACTGCAACAATGACCCAAAGCTGGTGTGGAATTTGCAAAGCATATGCAGCCTAAGGTTGGGATTTAGCTCAGTTGGTAGAGCACTGCGCTGCAGTCTCTGAGGCCCTGAGTTCGATTCCCAGCACCACAAAAATGGGAGAAGGACCTGGCAACCCACTCTCAAGGCAATCCTGAAACAGTCAGCCATTGAAAACCCTAGGAGGGATGCTATGAGTTGGATACCACTCGACGGCACCTAACAACAACAACAACATGCAGTCTGAGGGGATTTCCTGAGGCCAGCTGTGGAACAGGGAGCTGCCACCTGCTATCCCTGGCCTCTCCCTTCTCCTTTGCTCCTTAGACTCCAGTGAACGTCTCTCTCGTAACTAACCAGTCAACTAGATTGTGAATTAGCACTTGCCTCAGTTCCCATACGGCCACATGAAGAGAGCGAGGTGCCCTGAATGCATAGCGGCTTGCGTTACGGGGGAGGACTCGCCTCCCAAGCTGCCCTGTGCTCCCGAGGGAAGCTTCCTCCCCCTCTTCAAACCCTACTCCCTGTACAAGATGCAGAGCGGGTGTTCTGTTGTACCTTGCCCTGCCCTACCTGTACTTTTCTAGGCATTGGAATGGTAAGCAGAGATGGAGACACAAAGACAGGAAGATCTTGCCAAAAACCTTAGCCCTAGCTCCCTAGACATTATATAAATTTCAGGAACTAATTTTGAAAAGCATTTTAAGTTACATGTTATTATATAAACACACATATCTATGTATCTATTATCTATCTATCTATCAATCTATCTATCTATCATCTATCTATATGCCTGCAGCACTGTGGCATCCAATCCCATCAGATCTCAGAAGCTAAGCAGGGTCAGGCCTGGTTAGTCCTTCGATGGGAGACCCCCTGGGAACACCAGGTGCTGTAGGCTTGGTAGATGGACCTGGGAACCCACTCCCGAAACACAATCAGCCATTGAAAACTCTAGGAATAGCAGAGAAGCACTAACAATATTGTTTTGCCTGTTGTAGGTAACTATGAGTTGGACACCAACTCAATGGCACCTAACAACAACAAAAGTCCTTTGAGCTCCCCCTATTCATCTCTCCCTCCCCACAACCTTTGGTAATCACTAATCTTTTTATTGTCTTCATAGTTTTGCCTTTTCCAGAATGTCTTGTCATTGGAACCCCACAGTATGTGGTTTTTATAGATAGGCTTCTTTCTTTGAATAATATGCATATAAGGTTTCTTCATGTTTTTTGTGGCTTGATAGCTCATTTCTTTTTATCACTGAGTAATATTCCATTGAATGGACATACCACAAGTTATCCATTCATCTACCAGAAGATATTTTGGTTGTTCCAAGCTTGGGCCATTGTTAATAAAGCTACTACAAATATCCATATGCAGCTTTCCTGTGGCCATCAATTTTCAACTCTTCTAGGTAACCACCAAGCATCTCAATTGCCAGAAGGGTAAATGTGTGTTTACTTTTATAAGAAACTGTCAAATCACCTTCAAAATTGCCTGCACTATTTTGTATTCAATCAGCAATGAGTCAGAGCTCCCATTGCTCCACAGCCTTACCAGCATTTAATGCTGTCAATGTTCTATAATTTGCCCATTCTGATAAGTATGTGTTATTGTTAAGTGCCACAGGTTGGGTCCAACTCATAGTGACCTGATATACCACCGAACAAAACACTCCACAACACTGTGCCGGGTGTATGATCTTCTTTGTGCTTAACCCCATTGTTGCAGTCACTGTGTCAATCCATCCAGCAGAGGGTCTTTCTTTCTTCTTTCTTTCTTTCTTTCTTTCTTTCTTTCTTTCTTTCTTTCTTTCTTTCTTTCTTTCTTTTCTGACCTCCTATTCTCCCAAACATGATATCCTTCTCCAGGGATTGGTCCCTCCTGACAACATGTCAAAAATATGTAAGATGTACTTTAGCCAGCCTTGCTTCCAAGGAGCACTCTGGTTGCATTTCTTCTAAGACAGATTTGTTGGTTCTTTTGGCAGTCTGTGGTATGTTTGATATTTGTCTCCAGCACCATAATTTAAAAGCATCAATTCTTCTCCTGTCTCCCTTATTCATTGTCCATCTTTCACAAACAAATGATGTATCCATCAGGTGCACCTTCATTTTTAATGCGACATCTTTACTTTTCAACACTTTAAGAGGTCTTTTGCACTAGCTTTTCCCAATGCAATACATCATTTGATTTCTTGACTGCTGCTTCCATGGGTATTGAAGGTGGACCCAAACAGTGGTATCTTATTTTCTTAATTTGCACTTCCATGATGACACGCGATGTGGACTGCCATTTTATACGTTTATTTGCTGTTGATCATATTGGTGAGGTGTCTGTTAAGATTGCTGGATCACATTTTCATTCCATTGTCTGCCATAAATACTTCTTAATATTTCAGTACACTTGTGCATTGAACAGTTGAAAGAGACATTAATTTGTCCCCTTGTCATTTAGTTCATCCTTTTTTGGAGAAGGCTGAAGATTCCACTTATAAACCCCTCCCAGAGACACAGGAAACAGAGAGTTTCCTCAATAACACTTCCTAACAACCGTGGTTATGGCATATTAGCTCCCCACTGGCTACAGCCAAAGGAGAATGACTCATCTAGATGCAGGCACTGGGGGACTGGAGACATGTCACAGCTTAACCTTTTGACTATCAGCTTCAAATCAAAATAGATGATGATAAGTTTTATTTCCAGCAACTCTTCATTACAATGGACAAAATAAGAACCAGATTAGCAGAGTAATCGCAATGTAAAATATGAGTTTGTAAAATACCTTTTCCTACCCCTTTTGTGAGTTTCCCATCAAATTTGTCCACACTCACTTTCTGACATATGCATCTGGCTGGTAGTCAGGGGTTAGGGTGGACACTGCTCTCCCTTCTATTTTAAATATTAAACAATTTGCTTCTCTAAGTTCGTGTTGCTGGTGGCCTTGATGAGCTGTTGAGGGTGTGATATTTCACCTCTTCACGTGCTAAGAAGTTAGGCTGCTCCTGGATGCCGCCAGAAGACAGAGCCATCTGGGTCAGACACAAAGAACTGTGTGACTTAAGGTAAAAGAAGAGTACGTGCGTCGGCTCCTGGGAGGTGACACGGAGAGCCAGGTGCCACGTGAGCACAGAGTGCCTTCTGCTACAGGATGGGACTTCTGAGCTCCACACCGTCGTTGGCTCCACAGGGCCACTTCATCTCTCTCTTCAAAGGCTGCTCACTGGACAAACATCAGATGACAGCATGGAGCAAAGGTGGCAGGCGCCTCACCCCAGAGATCTACAGATGTGAAATAGACACGTGGGGAATTGCCTCCCAAAAGCCAGGTCTAGAAAGCAGCAAGTTATTAACCTTCTACCTTGCTGTTAGGTGCCGTCGAGTTGGGTCCCACTCATAGCGACCTTAAGGACAACATGCCTGGCACCAGGTCAGTCCATCTCTGCTATTTGTAGGGTTTTTGATGGCGGATTGTTTTGAGATCATTTTAGGAGTGGGCTCCCATTTGGCAATGCTGGGGATCGAACTCAGGGCCTCAGAGAGTGCACGGTGCCATTCTACCAACGGAGCCAACCCCACCCCACCTTTTCCCTTGAAAACAGCTTTATTGGCATTGCTTTCAGGCTGATGTGGGCAAGCGTCTTGTCATCCTGTTAAGATGGCAGTGGAGTTCTCTGGCATTAAATCATGCCTGCATGGACTCTGAGACAGATCTTCTTTCACACAAATCCGTCTGCCATTGGAGGATACATAAAGGGTGGAAGTTTCGTACTATTGAAATATAAGTGGGGAAAGCAGTTTTAATTTTCTGGCTGGCGCTATTATCTTTTAAGTCCTAATAATCTCTCTCTTGCTCAGGCCATGAGCCCATAAATCCATACAAGTTCAATTAGCAATGCAGGCGAAGCTTCCCTCCACCATGTGAGACGCTGATAAAAGCAAACAATACAATCCTAGCGTGCTGCTTATTAAGACGGGAGACACCCACGCTCCCCAGGACGGACTGACAGCCTTTTTACTTTGCTGGTACTATTTCACTGTCTATCGTAAACTTAGCCAAGCAGGCTTTCTCTATCCCGCTTTCCTTTTATTGGATATAAATCACCCCTGACAGGAAGTTTTATACCTAAATCCATTTACTGTCCTTGTTGGTAGTCTTTAAATTAATATTTATAAGCTGAGAGAGCCCTAAAAGGGTGCCACACAGTAAAATAGCTAAATGCCCCAGTTGGGCTTGAACTGATCTCCCCCTCTTGACCACTGACAGTTTTTAATCACTCCTGACCCGAGCATCCATTGTCAACACCATCCTTCTGCCCACAACTCACTGGTTTTAGTGGCACTTTGGTGGACAAAACAGGAAAGCACAGGGGTTTAGCCTCTGTGACACAAGTGAGTTTTGAAAAGCCTAGTAAGTAAAGAAAGGGACAGAAGAAAATGAAGAAAATTACAAAGGAATTGAGTGGTAGCAGGAAGACAATGGCTTAGGAATTGTTCAAACTGGAGTCATGCAATGCTGGATCCTTTTTAAAACCCAAAAACGTGCACATGTCCTAAAATCACCTCTAAATAAAAATTGCATTAATTATTAAACTACATAATTACATTAATCATTCATTTAATGTACAGCGTTAGCCTCACACATGGAACCTACAACGTTGGTTCCGTGACTCTATCCTTCATTGCTGTCTTCTATTAGTACCTCCTACTATCCTAACTCTTCAGGACCTTATAAAAGTTCCAGGGCTGCTCTGCCCAAAACTGGGAAGCCTGTCACCACTTCACAAGTCCTGTTTCTTAGTTTATCATCAATGCGACTCTTCAGTGTTCTCCTAAATTTCCTTATTGCTTCCATGTCTGGTTTCTTTTTGTTTGTTGTTTTGTTTTTTCTTTTGCTTCCACATCTGTAATATTACTCTCAATCTATTTTATTTGGCTCTGGTGCTCTTGCATTTACTTTTTTTTCTCTTGAGACCCTTACGAAAAGTGCTCATCAATCCACCAGTTAATCATTGCCTCCAAGGTTGTCTCTTACCAAACCCCACTCTCATAATCAACATCCCTTGATATTTATGTGCGAAATGGATCAGAGAACTTCATGACATGAGTTGGATACTCACCTTCAAGAGCTATGCCCTGGCTCCGGTTGTAGGCTAAGCATGTAGCGGGATCTGACAGTAAGAAGACATTTAGTAAATGTCTCTCATCCGGGGTCCCTCCACCCCAGTTCTTCCTTCTTGAAGGGCAACTTTCAATCCTTCTGGGTGATTCCTGTGTGTGCATGTTTTCATATATTTCTAAATACCAAGGTTGTCTTGAGTTTTTAGGTTAAGGTAGTTATATCTTTCTATGGAAAGAGTTTTACCTGTTTGATACCCTCTTTACCCCCTTGAAATCCCACCCTTCTACCCCAATACATCTATGTACTACCTCTCCTTCTATTTGTCCAACATAGCTATACTATTGATTTTGGTTGAGACATAATATTAGTATTTTGATTATTGGGTCTATTGGAGTACTATATACAGCTGAATCACAATGTGCTGCAGTGAGAGTCTGTTTTTCTCTATTTTTTTCCCTTGAGTTAATTACCTGTCTTTTGTTACAAGCTCCAGCTTTTATTCAACAGACATTAACTCATTCCCAAACAGATTTCCACAAGTTCTTTTAGTATGAGCAACCACACAGGACAGTCCTATTTGGTTCCTATTTCTCTTGGCCATGACCTTCCTGGAGCCCTCTGATTTATACTCTAGCCTGCTAGCCTGTGCTGTGAGCTCTCCTGGCTACCACTCAGGTGGCACTTTGGACTGACCTTTACTATCATCCTGGGAATTCTTCTTGTCTCTCATGTGTTCGATTCCTTGTCTTCTAGATTCCATGATTTGCTCTTTCTTATTTTACTCTCTTATTTCTGAGAGCACATATTTAATAGTTTCCTGAGAAAATGGTCCATGGGAAGTACACCTTTTCTCAAGCCCTGCATGTCTACCAGGATAGTTTAGCTGGGAACAAAATTCCAGCTTAGGACCTCTCACTTTTTAGAATTTTGAAGACATTTCCCCTCTATTTTCCAGCTTCTAGTGCTGTTAAAGAGTTCTGGCATTCTGCCTTCCAAAATCTACATATTGCCTGTTTTCTGTTTTAACTTGTTTTGGGCTTCCCCTCCCTTCTGAAAGGTTTAAAATCTCTTTACCCCAAGAGCGCAATGACATGGCTGGTGTGGATCTTTATTCAATCCATTCATAAATGAGCAGACTCCATCAGAGCTCTAACTGTTATATTCAACGCTCAATTCCCAAGCCTCATCTTACTTGATTTATCAGCTACATCTGACATAGCTGGTCATTATCCTTTCTTCTCATGTCTTTGAAGACAGTCTCTCTGCCTCCTATATCACTGGTCACTCCTTGCAATCTCTTTTTCTAGCTTTTTTCCATTCCCCTGGCCTGTTGTATTTGATAAGTCCCAGAGCTCAGTCTGTGGACCTCTTTTCTGTCTTTACCCACTCTCTTGATCATTTCCGTGTCACCTAACTTTATGCCCCCTATAGCCCCCAGACCAACATCCTTAACAGTCTCACTCACATCTGCTCTTAAGCAGCTGATAGACATCTTCAATATCATATATGATCCTGCCTTAGTGCCTTTGCTACTTGGGAAATTTGCTCAATTTTATCTTCCATTTGTTATGCTAATTTTTTATTTGTCTCTCCACTATTTACAGGAGCTGTTTCTCCTTCTTTCTTTCTTTCTTTCTTTCTTTTTTTTTTTGACAGCTTCCTTCTCTTTTTCTTTTATCTGAGAATATTAGCAATAAGGTCCTTAAAATGTTTTCATTTGTTTTACAGTTTTTTTAAAAAGTCAGTTCCTTGTGTTGGCTCTCTTCTCTGCACTTTCTTTGCTATAAGTCTCTGCCTTTCCTGGCAGAAATTTTCCTTCTATTACTGCTGATCTTTAGTGTCCAATCAGAATTCAGAGAGACCATGGCAAAGACAGTTGGGAGCCTCCAGGGTTGTCGTGGGCCTTGTTAACTGATGGGCCTCACCCAAACAAGACCAGCGAGGACGAGGTTGTTTCACCAGAGCCCCCGAGTAACAGAATCGTAACTTTTCTCTTTTCTCTTTGGATTTCCCACAGTCCTCAATCTCTTCCCCAGAGGATGTAAGTCTTCATTGTAGTCACCAAGCAGAAGGGAGCTGGGGTCTTGATGTGCAGCAGATTTTCACTTAATGGTCCAGTTTTAGGAATGACATTCAGCCGTGCCTTCCAGGCTGGTGTTCTAGAAGACAAGGTCTCTCTGGGTAGGAATTTTCAGGAAATGGAATTCACCTCTTCTGCTGGGTTTCAGGAAGGGTTGATGCCTGGTTAGAGGAAGGGATCTGTGAGTCTGTTGCTTTTTTTTAATTAATAAATGTTGCTGGGGTACAGAGTAATAAGTCTATTGCTGTATCTATTATGCGACTCCTAAATTCCTGTTTCTTATACATTTGTCAACTTACATATTTTACAGAACCATATAAAGTAAAGAGAAAGAAAGAAAAAAAGTAGGAATGTTAATTAATGTGTAATAAGAATCATGAGAACCTGCAGCCATAGCCCTGTGGCATCCGATCCCATCAGATCTCGGAAGCTAAGCAGGGTTGGGCCTGGTTAGTCCTTGGATGGGATACCGTCTGGGAACACCAGGTGCTGTAGGCTTGGGAGAAGGACCTGGCAACCCACTCCCAAAAATCAATCCACCATTGAAAACCCTATGAACAGCAGAGAAGCATTGACAATAGTGTTTCCCCTGTTCTATGTAGGGTTGCTATGAGTCAAATACTGACTCGATGGCACCTAACAACAACACCACCACCACCACCACCAACAACAACAACAACAACAAGAATCATAAGCAGTCATGAGCTATATTCTCATTGATTATTTTTTCCTTTCCTCTAGTTTTTCCCATGTATTCATATACTTGTGTCATACATTTTAAGATTTTCTTCTCCCCCTCTTACCCTTCTACATTATTTTCCCTCCTGCTGGCTTTGGGGAAGGATTGATGTTTGGTTAGAGGAAGGGATCTGGGGGTCTAAGTGCTTCTAATAGAACATTTCAGCCAGGCACGATGGAACATGCCTTTAGTCTCAGAGACTCGGGAGGCTGAGGCTGGAGGATAGCAAGTTCCAGGCCAGAGGCAGTCTGCATAACTTAGCAGGACCCTGTCTCAAAATACAAAGTAAAAACTGGGCTGGAGGTGCGGCTCAGTGGGTACACGCTTACAAAAAGACTGCATGAGGCCTGAGTTCAACTCCTCAGTTCTGCAAAGAAAAAAAGAAAAAAGAAAAGAAATAAATAGAAGAAGAAAATTTCAACTCATCTCTTTCACCCTCCTTCACCATTCCTTCCCCGAGTTACTTGTTGTTGTTGTTGTTGTTAGGTGCTGTCGAGTCGAGTCCGACTCATAGCGACCCTGTATACAGCAGATTGAAACACTTGCCGATTCTGTGCCTGGCAAACAATCTTATTTATGTTTAAGTCCATTGTTGCAGACACTATGTCAATCCATCTGGTGGAAGGTTTTCCTCTTTTGCGTTGACCCGCCACTCTCCCAAACATGATGTCTTTCTCCAGGGATTGATCTCTCCTGACTACGTGTCCGAAATATGTAAGATGCAGTTTGGCCATTCTTGCTTCCAGGGAGCACTCTGATTGTACTTCTTCTAGGACAGATCTGTTGGTTCTTTTGGCAGTCCATGGTATATTCAATGGATGTTTCCAGCACCACAATTCAAAAGCATCAATTCTTTTTCTATCTCTCTTGTTCAATGTCCAGCGTTCACAACCATATGATGCCACTGAAAATATCATGGCATGCGTCAGACACACCTTCGTCTTCAATGTGACATCTTTGCTTTTCAATACTCTAAAGAGATCTTTTGCCACAGCTTTTCCTAGAGCAATGCGTCTTTTGATTTCTTGACTGCTGCTTCCACGGGTGTTGATTATAGAGCCAAGCAAAGCAAAATCTTGGACAACCTCAATCTTTTCTCCATTTATTATGAAGTTGCGTGCTGAGCCAGTCGTAAGGATTTTTGTTTTGTTGATGTTTAGTCGTAACCCATATTGAAGGCTATGATCTTTGATCTTCATTAGTAAATGTTTTAAATCCTCTTCATTTTCAGCAAGCAGAGTGGTGTCATCTGCATAACGCAGGTTGTTAATGAGTCTTCCTCCAATCTTGATGCCACGACTTCTAAATCCTGAGGCAGGGTTCTGAGGTAAAAGCAACTTGTCTCAGTTTTTTGGAGGTCAGGCTCAGGTTTCAGCTTTCTTGAATTTTCCATGACCACTGCTCCACTCATTTTTCAGTCTCTAATATCCTGCTTCTGGAGTCTTCCTGAATCTCCTCCCTCACTTTCTTTGTCTTTGCAGATTTATGCTGCTTTCCTCTCTTCATTGTCACTTCAGTGTATGTTCAGAAGGAGGCGGAAATAAACAGGTGTGTTTCTGTCATAGATCTTCTTTTATTACATATCTGACTTGGAAAACATAGGAGCTGAGTCTGCTTAGTAATACGCATCATCCTTCTGCGTGATGCTGTTTTTTGTCAAATGCAAACTGTGATGTGAAATAATGAGACTGGCTTCCTGATGCAGCTCATAATCTACCTCCAAAGGCAATTTAAAAAAATCAGTGTCAAAATGTGTTGAGCAGTAGCTGCTTACTTCAGATCAGCTTCCAGCCTCCAAGGCGACCGTGTTGTAGGGTAGACCACCACTTAATGTTTTAATTCTGGTTTTGTATAAAAGTTTTTTACTTTGTCGATGACACTTTGAAATTGCCCTTTAGATGCTTCCTTAAGTGCGTCTTGTCTGTGAAATTATTAATTCCACAGACGACCAAGAGTGCTCAGTGGTTGGACCATCTCTAGCAAAACCACCTGGAAAATTGGTGAAAATGCCTTTTCCTGAGATCTAACCCTTGGTCAACTGAATCTACATATCTAGAAAGTGTAAACCTTCAACTGGATATTTTTTTAAATAAGCATCCCAAGTGATTCTTAATGTATCATAAAGTCGAAGCCCCACAGTTTTAAATTAAAAGCACCACACAGAAGAGTGCTTTTTAATGTGATTTCTAGTAGTCCCTGAGCAAGTGGAAGCTCACAGACCTCATGTCTAAATGTTCAGAAGTTGCAAATCATCCGGACGTGTGTTGGGAACAGTATCCTCCATTCTCTTACCTGCACAGGTGTTACTTTATAACAGCACGGAGGGCCCATTCCAAATGCAGCCTCCTCAGCCTCAGTCCGGACATGAAGAGAGCTGAGCGCTGCCCTGGGTGCCCAGCCTGCATCCTGACCCTCTTCTCATCCCCTTGTAGCTCTGACACTCACTGTGACTGAGAGATATGTCCACCTTCACATCCAAGCCCTGTGCCTAGCAGCACTAGTAACACCCTGTGGGCCCAGGGCTGCAGACATTTGTGGTCCAATATATCCTCAGAAGGTCAGAACTTAGGGGAAGGCCTGGGAGCTCCTGAAAATGGCCTCAACACTCTTTGGGCAAAGAATTCTGAATTTAGTGCCTGGGTATGGTCTACGGCAGAGGATCCCAACCTCTGGACTGTGGGTTGGTATCTATGTGAGCAGTGGTTGAGTGAGGGAAGCTTCATCTGTATTTACCCAATAAATGGAATGCCCTTGAATCATCCTGAATCCATCCTCGCTCCCCTCTCTCCCTTATCTGTGGAAAAATTGCCTTCCACGAAACTTGTCCCTGGTGCCAAAAAGGTTGGAAATGGCTGACCTAAGGGGAAGACTGGGGCTGGGGTTTAGTCCAGTTGGTAGAGGGCTGCTCTGCACTCTCCAAGGCCCTGGGTTCCATCTTCCGCATGGCAAAAATGGGAGAAAGACCAGGCAACCCACTCTCAAAACAATCTTGAAACAATCTGCCATTGAAAACCCTATGAATAGCAGAGAAGCACTGACAATAATGCCAGGCATGGCACAGTGTCAGGGAGTGTTTCTTCCTGTTGTACAGAGGGTTGCTATGAGTCGGACCTGACTTGACAGCACCTAACAACAACAACAGCAGCAGAGGGAAGGTGACGAACTCTAGGTGGCTCCATAGCTCCCCTCCCAGGATGAGGTGTAGACACAAGAAGAGCAGCCTTTTGCCTAAACCTAAATAAGCCACTGCTTCTCCATGCTTAGTGCAACACACGGTGGCCCTTAACTTTTAATTGAGTGTAATAAAAGTGATATACAGTCTAACGTGTTTCATCCTGCTAAATGATTTTTAAGTCATTGAATTGGGATCCTCAGTGTGCACGCCACTGTTTAATGTCTACAGAGAGAAGCCCAGAAGGACCAAGGTCTGGCACCACCTAACTTAGGTTTGTCACCAAGAACCCTCGTTGGTCCTTTCCTCCTCTCTTTAGCAGGCCTACACAGCCAGATGCCTAGGGTTCAGCGCAGTCGGTAGAGCACTGCTCTGTGCTGAGGCCCTGGGTTCGATCCCCAGCACTGCAAAAACTGGAGAAGGACCAGGCAGCCCACTCCCAAAACAATCCCCAAACAATCAGCCATTGAAAACCCTATGAATAGCAGAGAAGCACTGACATAATGCTGGGCACAGCATGGTGTCAGGGAGTGTTTCATTCTGTTATACATCAGGTCACTATGAGTTGGACTTGACTCGAGGGCACCTAACAACAGCAGCCAGCCAGATAGCTCAGGAGGTTCTGAAAAGCGGTAGGAGACCCAGGTTCCCGGGAAAGCCTCCGCATTCTTTGAACCTATGCGGACAAATTCTGACAAGAGAGCCTGGCCACAAGTACTGATGGATGTGGATTGCTTTCAGAGCGCTCCGCCTCTGGGAGAGCTTGGGTGATTTTTCAGACTCAGTTCCGCTCATTTACATTTCTGCAGCGTATAAATTCCAGCCAGCAGAAGTATGAAGCGAGTCTTGCCTCCCAAGGTGAAAGAAGGATTAAGGGACTCCTCCTTCTCCAGGGCCTGCAGCCATGGCCCTGCGGCATCCGATCCTCTCAGATCTCAGAAGCTAAGCAGGGTCGGGCCTGGTTAGTACTTGGATGGGAGACTGCCTGGGAACACCAGGTGCTGTAGGCTCGGGAGAAGGACCTAGCAACCCACTCCCAAAAATCAATCTGCCATTGAAAACCCAATGAACAGCAGAGAAGCACTGACAATAGTGTTTCCCCTGTTGTACAGAGGGTCACTATGAGTCGGATACCGACTCGACAGCACCTAACAACAACAACAACCTCCTCCAGGGGCCCAAGCCAAAGGATTGCCACACTGCTTAAGAGGGAGAAGAGACACAGTTTTGCCTGGTAGTGGCCTGGAGGTGACCTGGTCAACAGCAGCAGGCACCCCTCTCCTGCCCAGCAGTGGCCTCCTCTCCTGTTGACTCCTGGGACCCGGCCCAAGGGGAAAGCAAAGCCTTCTGCTGTTCAGTGAGTCAGTTCACAGGCGTCCCCACCCCTGCCAGCCACTCATGGCAGGCGGCCGCCATCTTTCTGCAGGCGCTAGTTGAGGCAAAGCAAGGTGGAAAAATAAAGCATAAAGAAACAGAAATGCAGGGCGCGGCGGCGCACGCCTGTCATCCCAGCGGATCGGGAGGCAGAGGCGGGAGGGTCGCAAGTTCGAGACCGGAGGCAGTCTGCATAACTTAGCGAGACCTTGTCTCAAAAACTAAAATAAAGGGCTGGGGTGCAGCTCAGTGGCCCAGCAGTTGCAAAGCATGCAAGCACGAGGCCCTGGGTTCAACCCCCAGTACTACAAAAACAAAAACAAAAATAAAAACAGAAATGATCCATCCAACACAGAGACAGGACCGTGTGAACCCAGGCCCCTGCACCTGAGGGTCTGCGTGCCGTGTCTGAATGACTGGATGTTCTCTGCAAGGCCCTGCCACACATGTCCAGTCCTTAGGTTGGAAGCGACATGGGGAATTTACTCAGGGCTTTGGAG
The DNA here is from genome assembly GCA_007922755.1 of Pedetes capensis. Taxonomy (NCBI): domain Eukaryota; kingdom Metazoa; phylum Chordata; class Mammalia; order Rodentia; family Pedetidae; genus Pedetes; species Pedetes capensis. The sequence goes on along the minus strand of VMDO01016127.1, from coordinate 23,079 downwards.
TCCCAGTGAGATGGATTCAACTCGTGAGTCTTCTCCTGATTGGCTGGTTGCCTTTGGGGACAGGGAACTCCCAAAGCTTCTCTTCCTTTTCTGCAAAATGCCAAATAGACCACCGCACAGAAAGGTTGTTGAATGCTAATGAAGGTAACCAAGGAACGCTGTAGGTGCAGGGAGCTTTTCCTGTGTGTTGATCCTTATGATCTCAGCACTTAGAACAGTGCCTGGAACACAGCAAATGCTCAATAAGTATTTGTTCAATAGATGACTTTGTGAGCATCAGTAGTAGTCGTTGGCATATGAGAAAGATTCAAAAAGGTTCTCTTTGTCAGAGTTTTCCCTGAAGCTTGACAAGGGCAGTTTCATTTATTTTATATAATTTGCATAGATCCATACATTGAATATTTCAAGAATTCAGTCATTCTTGTTAAGTGTAAATAATGACAATAAGGTTCAATACAGTTAAGAGTTTAACTGGGTTATAATGTATCTGACCCAGGCTAAAGAATCCCAGTGATTTATGAGTGCTTAGTGTTTAGAATTCACATAGGGTTTCTAAACACTGGATTTAAATTCTGCCTGCTTTGACTCCACTGAGCCACACTGGTGCACATTCAAAGTGGCTTGTTGTTGTTGTTGTTGTTAGGTGCCATCAAGTCATGTCTGACTCACAGCGACCCTCAGAGGGTTTTTAATGGCTGATTGCTTTGGGATTGCCATGGGAGTGGATTGCCGCGTCCTTCTCCCATTTTTGCAGTTCTGGGAATCGAACCCGGGACCTCAGAGACTGCAGAGCGGTGTGCTACCAACTGAGCTAAACCCCAGCCCTCAAGGTGGCTACAGAGACTTAAAAGCAGCAAATGTAGAGACCCCTTAGACCTCCTACTAGCTTTCTCAACCAACTGCTGTGATTTCTGTCCCCGAGCCAAGCAGGATCAGAGCCCTGTCACTGATGACGTCTCCTGGCAAGTCTCTGCCACGCCTATGAATGTAGTCACTGTGTCTTCACCTTTCTCTGCTTCCCACGCCCACCTCCAATTTCCATTGTCTTAGCAAAGACGATTTGAAACGTCTTTGCCATCCATGTGTGTGAGGACTGTGTTGCATTTCTCCCTCACACGAACTCAATTCTGCGTTTATCCTTCCTTTATTTTAAATGACACAGAAGCTGTGTTGCTGACATCGTTTGCTCTTCCAGTGTAAGTTTGGTAATCATATTTCTATAGCGGTTATGCATCATACTCAGCAGGGCCAAAAATGCACAGAGATCGAGGCCACACTTGTAACAGCCATAAGCATGAATATAGACATTGGGCAAATAGGAGTCAGTCAATGAATGTCAGTGGGCTATAAAGTACATGACAGCGAAACAGCTCTCTCCGTCGCCTTTTATAGACAGAAGCTGGTCATCAGAAGATGTATAGACCTAATAAATCAATGGGAAGGAATCCCAAAATGGATAAATCAATACCCAAGCAGTCAGTGGATGCTACAGGTGTATGTCAATGACCCATCGGGGCCTCTCAACCTCAGCCAGGCGGTTTCGCCAACACAGTCTGTAATGATAGATGGACTGAGATGAAAAATACCTCCGTGGAGGAAGTGTGAGTTGTTCGCACTTCCTCTGTCATCCTGCACACAGCAACAATATAAGCTGATTTTTTTAAAAGTAAAGAACAGTTCTGTAAAGGATTCCAGGAGTCAATGCATACACCTGGAGATGGTCTCTAAGGACTTAGCTCATTTGCATAAATAGTTTCAGGTGTGACTATTCTACATAATTAGACTGCTTACAATTCATATTTTGCAGATGAGCAATCACACAGTGGCTGTTGGTGGAAGTGTATATTAATCCCTCCCATCTGGAATGCAATATGGCTACATACATAAAAATACTAATAGCCTTTCGCTGGCTATTTTATGTCTGAGAAACTAACCAAAGAAAGTGATGTCATGTTAATAAAGATGTTCATTTCAGTGTTATTTATAATAAAAAAAAGAAATAGCCACCTGGATGTCCATTGCTAGGAGATCCCTTAAGTTATATGTCTATAAAAAGATATTGTTATTGTTGTTAGGTGCCATCGAGTCAGTATCTGACTCATAGCAACCCTGCGTACAATAGACGAAACACTATTGTCAGTGCTTCTCTGCTGTTCATAGGGTTTTCAATGGCTGATTGTTTCTTGGGAGTGGGTTGCTGGGTCCTTCTCCCACGCCTACAGCACCTGGTGTTCCCAGGCAGTCTCCCATCCAGGTACTAACCAGGCCTGACCCTGCTTAGCTTCTGAGATCTGATGGGATCAGATGCCACAGAGCTATGGCTGAAGGTGATACAAAGGTATTAGCATTCATAAAGAGACATTGTCAAGTAAAGTCAATGATATAAGAAAATGCTTGGAATCTAAAGTAAGATTTAAAAACAGGCTACACTAAGATGTTTATATTCACAATATAATCATAATTATGTTAAAATGATTTTTTAAAAACTTAAAGATATATCAATGAAAATATTATCCCTGGATTATCTTCCTTTATGTTTTTCCAAGCTTTTTGTAGAGATCTGAATTTTTTTAAATCAGAAGATCCCTTATTTTAGAAAAGCTCTTTTCTACTGATCTCAAGTTCACCTCAGAAAATCTATCTTATAGATATATTCTGCTGGGTTTGGTGGCTCATGCCTATAATCCTAGCCACTTGAGAGGCTGAGGCAGGCGGATCGCAGGTTCGAGGCCAGAGGCAGCCTGTGCAAATTAGAGAGACCCTGTCTCAAGATAAAAAATAAAAACGGGCTGGAGGAGCAGCACAATGTTAGAGCGCTTGCCAAGTATGCTCAAGGCCCCTGGTTTAGCTCCCCAGTAGCCCTCCACAAAATAGTTTCCAAAATATTTTAAAAGATCATTCACAATAATTATTAATCACAGGATTTGCTAATGTGAAAAAATAGAACCTTCCAAAATGTCTGAAATTAAATTGAGTAGGAAACTAGGTTGACTAAGAAATTTACAATTTAACAGCCAGGCGCGGTGGTGCACACCTGTCATCCCAGTGGCTCCGGAGGCAGAGGCATGAGGATTAGAAGTTCGAGACCAGAGGCAGTCTGTGTAACTGAGCGAGACTGTCTCAAAAAGTGAAAAAAAATGGGCTGGGGGTGCAGGTCAGTGGTCTAGCACTTGCAGAGCATGCAGGTGCGGGGCCCTGGATTCAACCCCCAGTACCACCAAAAAAAAAAAAAAAAAAAAAAAAAAAAAAAAAAAAAAAAAAAAAAAAAAAAAAAAAAAAAAAAAAAAAAAAAAAAAAAAAAGAAAAGAAATTCACAATTTAGCTACTTAATAGAATATTAGGAAATTGTTAAAATTACAAATTTGTGAACTTTTAGCAACACAAAAAGTGTGTATTAATGTTAAGTAAAATAAGTGTACATTATTGTTGTTGTTATTAGTTACCATCGACTTGGTGTCCCACTCATAGTGACCCCACATACAACAGGTGAAACAATTAGTGCTTCTCTGCTTATTCATAGGATTTTCAATGGCTGATTGATTTTTGGGAGTGGGTTGCCAGTTCCTTCTCCCAAGCCTACAGCCCCTGGAGTTCCCAGGCGGTCTCCCATCCAAGTACTGACCAAGCCCAACCCTGCTTAGCTTCTGAGATCTGACAGGATCCGATGCCACAGAGGCATGGCTGCAGACAAAACTATGAATAGTAAGGACTTTTGTCTATTTTTGACCAACCAGTGACAGGTAATTAGTTCAGAGAGTTTGATGTCTATACTTGCATATGCGTCTCTAAACTTTTAAATCACTGTATGTGGTCGATTTTTAAAGAACAATAAAATCTGTAGAAGACTAAAAAATATTTCAGGGTATATATGTGCATTGTTGTTATTGTTGATAGGTGCCATCAAGTTGGCTCTAATAGCAGCTCTCATAATTGTCTTTGGGATTGCTTTGCAAGTGGACTGCCACGTCCTTCTCCCATTTTTGCAGTGCTGGGGATAGAACCTGGGTCCTCAGAGAATGTGGAGCAGCACTCTACCAACTGAGCTAAACTCCAGCCCTATATATGTGCATAGGTGTATAAAAAAGATGTGTATATGTGGTACAATCTTTTCGATCACCAGAAGTACACACTGCACCCTTATGAACCTTGCTTCTTTTGTTTACAATGTATCTTGTAACCTTTCCATATTAGCAGATGTGTGCACGTCTATTCCTTTCATACAAGTGTCCTATATCTTCATGCGGATGTGCCAAATTTTTTTCTGCAATGTCCTAATTAAAGGGCGTATGTGAGATTTCTTCTGTAACAAGTTTCACTTCAATGTATTTTCTTAAAATTACAATGTTTCATATGTTAGTAAAAATTCCTAATGGGGCTAATTTTTAGGTACCTATTCACTAACATTTAGCAATTCCCAGTATTTCATTAATATAAATAATGTTAAAACAGCCAACTTATACTTACCTCTGAGAGTCATGAGTTTGATTCTAGGGCAAACCTCAAGAATTGGAATCGTCAAGGGTTTATTACAGTTTAATTTTAATAGATACCATCGATTTTCCCTCCCCCAAAGCTCTATTGCTCCCTCTAATCGGAAATGAATAAACTTGATCCAAACACATGCCATCATGTAATTTTTTGACAATTTAATGAGTGGAAAATTTGGTGTTTGATGATTGTTTTCATTTTAATTTCTTTGATTCCTACTAAAGTTGGGCATTTTTTATGTGGCTAAGTCATTCGTAATTTTCTCATCTGCACATTGCCTGTTTCTTTTCTGTGACTAAGTTTTATGGAAGTTTTAAATCTCTTGGTAGACATTCTTTATATGTTTTAGGTATTTTTTACTTTGGATTCATTGCAAATATGTTCTTCCTACTTTGGGTTTTTGCTACGAGTTGTTTTGATACTGAGTTAACATTTTGATTTAGTCAATTTTTACCCATTTTTCCCTTCACAGCATTTACATTTTATGTATTGTTTCAGAATATCTTTCACATATCCCTCACCTATGTTTACTTTTAACATTTTTAACTTTTTCCTCTTTAATCCATCCATAATATATTTTTGTAAACTGTGTGAAGCAGCAGTCTAACTTTTTGCTTAAAAATGAGTAATCTTCCAACAGAATTTGTTGACATTCTACATTGATCTAAAATTCTGTCATTGTATACAAGAAATTTCTACATGTGCACGAACTTGTTTCTGGAAACTAATTTCATTAATCTAATTTTTCTTGAGCTAATACCATATAGTGTGAAATAAATTCCAAATGCTGGTAGGTGAAGTTGATAAACTCATCCCCAGAATTTTCCACTTTAACTTTTTTTGTCTTTTCTTTTGTATTTGTTTTGTTTCAGGCAAATAATAGAGTTGATTTATCAAATATTACTTTATAAATTCCATTGATCTATTAATTGAGGTTGCTTTGAATTTAATGACTAGAGAGCACTGTCAGCATTTAAACAACAAATTACTCCATGTAGTTATTAAGACTATTGGTAATGAATTTCCTTAGCCCTGTGGCCTCCGATCCCATCAGATCTCGGAAGCTAAGTAGGGTTGGACCGGGTTAGTCCTTGGATGGGAGGCCACCTGGGAACACCAGGTGCTGTAGGCTTGGGAGAAGGATCTGGCAACCCACTCCCAAAAAACAATCCACCATTGAAAACCCTATGAATAGCAGAGAAGCACTGACAATAGTGTTTTACCTGTTGTATGCAGGGTCGCTATGAGTCGGATATCAACTCGATGGCACCTAACAACAACAACAACAACAATGAATTTCCATACTAATTGGGGAAAATATATGATCAAACACATATTTGGATTCTTCAATTTTGTACTCCATCTTTCAACAAATTTTCAACAGTCCTACCTGCTTCTCATCCACAAAATCCACTGAGTGGAGGTCAGTTATAATGGAACGTTATTTTCAACTAGAAATGGGTGGAGGAAAATGGTCATTTTTAACAAAGGGAGTATGAAGTCAAGTTCAGAACTAATCTACTTTTCCTTATTACCCAATGATTAGCAAAATATCTGCACTATCAGTTTGCTGAGAATTAACTTTATAAATATATTACTGCCGTCCTATGGGAAAAGCATATTAACCTAGACGTCACTTCTTTTAGGCTTTTGTGATACCTCAACTTTAGCTGGACTGATGAGTCACTTTTGCCCTACTTAGGAAGGTTTACTTAGCAAATTAATAGTATAAATAGGCAGTGAGCATGTTTAAGCCACTTAGAACACTATTTTTAAAGACTTTAGCAAATTAATTTTATGCAAATCGTCTCACTAATGCAAATGCTGCTAATCTGTTCATTAAAGCCAGAGGGAGCAACCTTTATTTTGGCAATTAGTTGAAGTTACTATATGTGTTAAGAAGCACTCCGGTGCATTTCTTTCAAAGCATACTATAAAGTTAGGATTTTCACTCGTTTAGACTCTTCCGCTGCACAGTGTGGAATCATGAGCTCAGGTTTTCATCTTTGGTGGTTGAGGGGAGAGTGTGTTGCTAGAAAATGACTACAGCAAAGCGTCCCACATACTTTGACTTCAGGGCAAACGTAGTAGGTCAGCTCACACCTGTAATTGGAAGATAAAAGCAAGTCTCCTGGCTGAGGGGTTCTTGCAGACCCTCTGACAGCAGAAAGCAGGGAGCCACGGGTCGGTCCTTCACAGGCAGACAAGAATTGCCGTGGCTTAACAGGACAATGACATGCCCTGATCTATTATGAAATGTCAGGCTACGGTGGCACTCAGCTCCCTTCCCCACTCCAGAAGCGCCCTGTTTTCTGCTAGCGTTTGGAACGACAGACATAGCAGGTGGCAACTGTCGATGTGACCTTTCAGGTTATCTGCAGAACGTGGAGTGCATTTAAAGGGATCAAGCTGACATTTGTGGTTATGATCGTTCATATTCTAGTCAACTGTCCATTGATCTAAGACGCTGGTCACATCAATGTCTAGGGGCCCGGTGACAAATGTGACATCTGAGTGATCGGCCAAAGCTCAAGTCCATTTTGCCATTTATTATTATAATCATTGCGGAGTCAATTTTCCTCTTCCCAATTATGGAGCTATAGCGTGGTGAGCTGTCAAAGGGAAGGCTGTGGGTGCCGAAAGACATTGGAGATATTTTGATGGAGACAAAGGTGTCTTTTGGACCTCATGGGCTTCAGCCCCTCTACTTTCTGCATTAAATACTTCATAAAATCATGAAAATGATTATGTTTTGGAGGATCTACATTGTAGCAGATATCCTGCAGACCAGATTTCTTTTTACTCCTAGGTGTGAGCATTTTTAAATTATTGTTTATTTAATTCGCCCCATGCCTGCAGCCATAGCCCTGTGGCTTGCGATCCTGTCAGATCTTGGAAGCTAAGCAGGGTCAGGCCTGGTTAGCACTTGGATGGGAGACCGCCTGGGAACACCAGGTGCTGTAGGCTTGGGAGAAGGACCTGGAAACCCACTCCCAAAAATCAGCCCGCCATTGGAAACCCTATGAACAGCAGAGAAGCACTGACAACAGTGTTTCACCTGTTGTATGTAGGGTCGCTGTGAGTCGGACACTGACTCCACGGCACCTAACAACAACAACAACAATTCACTCCATATGTCTGTGAGCTTACCATGCCGTGGAGGCTTTCATGTTACTGTGATGCCGAAAGCTATGCCACTGGTATCTCAGATCCCAGCAGGGCCACCCATGGTACTCAGGTCTCAGCTGAGCTTCCAGACTAAGACAGACTAGGGAAAAGGACCTGGCAGCCCACTCCTGAAACAAGTAGCCATTGCAAATCCTATGAATAGCAGAGAAACACTGTCAACTATAGTGCCTGAAAATGAGCCCCCCGGGCTGGAAGGCATTCAAGGGACAACGGGAATGGAGGGTTGGGTGGGGGGGGAAGTGTATAAGAGGGTAAAGGGGAACCTGTATGAATAATGTACAACAAAATGCATGTATGGAAATGTCACAATGAAAAGCATGTCAGAATGAATCACATTAAGGTGTACATTAAACATTTCCAAAAAAAAAAACAAAAACAAATTTTACCTTAAAAAAAAAAAGGGACAACTGGAGAATTGCCTCCTTAAAGTAGAGGATAAGAATGGAGTAAAGCCCATGGGACCTCCTTTTGCTGATATGGCACAACTCAAGATGAGAAGAAACGGTGTCTGCTAAAACATAAAACGATCACGTGCATGGCAGAGTGTCCACCAGCACTCTGCTGTGTTTCTTTCTGGTGTACGCAGGGTCGCTATGAGTCGGACCCGACTTGATGACCCCTAACAACAAGAGGATTGCCGTAGCCCTGTGGCATCCGATCCCGTCAGATCTCGGAAGCTAAGCAGGGTCGGGCCTGGTTAGTACCTGGATGGGAGACCTCCTGGGAATACCAGGTGCTGTAGGCTTGGGAGAAGGACCTGGCAACCCCCCTCCCAAAAATCAATCTGCCATTGAAAACCCTTCGAACAGCAGAGAAGCACTGACAATAGTGTTTCCCCTGTTGTACAGAGGGTCGCTATGAGTTGGATACTGACTCGATGGCACCCAACAACAACAACAACAACATATTTAATTATGCCCAACTGCAGCAGCTTTCAACAACAAATCTTTCTTGCCAGGCAGTTTCTACTGATGGAAACGTGATGCAGTCTGCTGGACATCTCTGGCCCAAGGTTTCCAGAAGGTTATGACCAAGAGGTCAGCTGAAGGCCTCTCACAAGCCTGGGCTCGAGGTGACAGCAGAAACCATGAGCTGCTCAGGGCTCATTGAGGGCAGGTTCAGCTTCCCAGCTCACCTCGCGGATGTTAGCCGGCCTCAGACCCTCATTGGCTGTTGGCTGGAGACTCCAGATCCCAGCGTGAGGGCCTCTGCAGGGAAGCAGCTGGCTGCCATTAGGATAAATGAGCTGGCAGGAGAAGGAGAGAGAACACGTGCAGGGGAAGCGCCAGGTTTTGCAAATTAACCTCAAAGTGCCATCCCATAGTTTCTTTTAGATGCAATCACTAGGCCCAGCGCACGCTCAAGGGGAGGAGGTGCCCAGAACCTGAGTCCTGGGAAGCAGAGATCGCGCCAAGCCATCTTAGAAGCTGCCGCCAGCCCAAGGGCAAACTCATAAGGTGGGTATCACATTCCTTATGTGCTGTAGAGAAAAGGCAACAAGAATTATAGAGTTGGGAGCCGGGAGCTGTGGCGCACGCCTGTCATCCCAGCGGCTCGGGAGGCTGAGGCTGGAGGATCGCAAGTTTGAGACCAGAGGCAGTCTGCATAAATTAGCCAGACCCTGTCTCAAAAAAGTGAAAAAATGGGCTGGGGGCCCAGCTCAGTGGTCCAGCACCCGCAGAGCATGCAGGTGTGAGGTCCTGGGTTCAACCCCCAGTATTGCAGGAAAAAAAAAAAAAAAGAATTATAGAGTTGTTTGTGTGAGAATACAGAATATTCTAGAACAGAGATCTGCCCATATTCTGCTGCTCTCTTCACCTTTAATCATTGCATAACATGGCGTCTCCAGACCCGGAGACGTCACTGGCCTCTGGGGTGCCAGGAAACAAGCTATCTCACAGAAAGAGAGAGGAAACACATGGGGGGCAGTGGCTGGGGTTCAGCTGGGTTGGTAGAGCACCCCTCTGCTCTCTCTGAGGCCTTGGGTTTGATCCCCAGCACCATGAAAATGGGAGAAGGACCTGGTAACCCATTCCCAAAATAATCAGCCATTGAAAACCCTATGAATAGCAGAGAAGCACTGATATAGTGCTGGGCATGGCGCAGTGTTGGGGAGTGTTTCATTCTGTTGTACATAGGGTTGCTATGAGTCTGATTCAACTCCATGGCACCTAACAACAACAACAACAAACAACTCAACAGCTAAGCCTTACTCTCAGGACCAAAGCACTCAGGTTTTAAATTCAACCTTCTGGGTCATATATTGCTGGCTTTATTCAACTACTGGCTTTATCATTTATCCCTGCCATTTTACTGGTGTTTCTTAATGCCTTTGATCTTCTTTTTCTTCTTATTCATCAGACTGGAATAAAGTTATTTATTTCACAGAACTTGTTTAAGAACAAAATAACTAGAAGTGGCGGAGCACACTTCTAGTCCCTGTTACTTGGGAGGTAGAGGCAGGAGGATTGCAGGTTCGAGGCCTACATAATTTGGCAAGATCCTGTCTCATTTTTGAAAAATTTAAAAGGGGTTGGGGGTGCAGCCCAGTGGCAGATTTCTCACAAAGTATGTGCAAAGCCCCGGGTTCAACCCTCTAATACCACACACACACACACACACACACACACGTACATAAAAACATCAAAATAGATAAGATGCATAAAGACTCTTAAGACACATACCTTAGGCTATAAATATATACACCAACTCACCTGTGATCTATGATATGCGTACCTACTATATAGTTGGTCTCAGCTGGTTTTCTTTCCACACCCCACCCAATTTTATGGAAATTCAACAGACAAAGATGTTACTTCTTTTTCCCTTTTTTCTTTTCTTTCTTTTTTTTTTTTTTAAAGCAAAGAGGCTTTGAGGTACAAAAATCATTTCGGTAATTATCATTGCTTATGAATCGGGGATCAGATATAAGGGGTTGTTATTTGCGGATGAGAAAAGGCTTTGGACAGAATCTTCATTTAAATATGTTTCTCTCCCTCTCTCATGCATCTTTCTGAAATGAACGGCATTCACTGAATAGGGCTGCCGCAGACAGAGATGCGAGCCGGGATCAAAAATTTCACCTAAATTAGAAATTTTAATTTAAATTAAAAAATGCATTACTCGGGTAAGAGGGCTTTGCAGAACTGCTGCAGAAAGTGGCAAGATGGGCTAAGTGCCTCTGAGTCCAGGTGGAGTAGTAGTTGTTGTTGTTGTTAAGTGCCCTGGAGTTGGTGTCTGACTCATAGTGACCCTGTGTACAACAGGTGAAACACTACTGTCAGTGCTTCTCTGCTGTTCATAGGGTTTTCAATGGCGGGCTGATTTTTGGGAGTGGGTTGCCGGGTCCTTCTCCCAAGCCTACAGCACCTGGTGTTCCCAGGCGGGCTCCCATCCAAGTACCAACCAGGCCTGACCCTGCTTAGTTTCCAAGATCTGATGGGATCGGATGCCACAGGGCTATGGCTGCAGGCAGTGGCGTATTTAGGTGGGGATTACTGGCAATATGTCTTTTACTATAATATTTTTCTTTACGCACTCACCGTAGCTTTTTGCTCACCCCTTGTCCATGTCGTCCCTATTACATACTCCTCCCCATGCCTACATCACGCTACTGTTACCTTGGATTCAATTCTTCTGATCCACACTGAGCCAATGAAATCCCATTCTTTAGGGTGAAATTGTGTCCTCCCCTGTTTTACAAATATTCCAAAAGCCAGACTCACAAAACAGGGAACGGGGAGGAAGGCAGTAGCCGGAAGGGTTGCTTCTGTTCCGTTCTGTTCACATCTTTTTCTTTCAGTAATTTTTTTATTGGAAATTTTTAATGTACATCTTAATGTGATTCATTCTGACATGCTTTTCATTGTGACATTTCCATATATGCATTTTGATAAACATTATTCATATAGGTTACCCCTTACCTTCCCCTATGCTTCCCTGCCTCCCACCCTTCCCATCTAAGTTTCCCATCTAAGTCTTCTCTATCTTTTACTTAGTAGTATTTTTCTATATGTCCTTGGGTTCCAGTTCTGTTTAAGATAGGAACTTTTCCTGTAGTGGTCTTTGTTTTTATCTTATTGGAACAATTGCATGCAATGTACACATCTTTTGTAAGCATAGGCATTTCTCGGAGATACTTTGTCACTAAAAAATCTCAGCCAAACTTTTGATAAAATGTGTTTCCTTCTGCTGCTTATCTAACAACGAGAGTGTTGTTGGTGTCGGATGGCTTCACGCGCCAAGGTGTGACGAGATTAAGCTGCAAGGTATCCTTGAGCAGCTTATGATCATCGATTTTATTTCTCAAGCTGATTTTTTTCCGAGAAGAATCATGGGTGGATCCATCACCCCCACAGACGCCGTGTGCACTTGAAAAATGGGACTTGCGTTCTATATCCTGATTTGATTTACTGGTACTTATAAAGCATCTACTATGTGAAGACCATGGAGTTAAATATTTTTATCTCTTATTTCATACTTACCAGTATATCAGTTCTACACATTATTGTTATCATCGCCATTATTTCTAGATTTAGTGGATAAGCTCAAGAAGAGTAAATGATTTGCCCAAGGGCATAGAGGTAGTACTTCTCAGAAGCAAGATTAGACCTTACTCTTCTGACTCCAAGTACAAAGCTCTTTCTTTTGTACATCAAACTTTGATATATACATGTAGTCATATTTTTAATGTTTGTTTTTATATGGAATAAATTTCTGATGATGTTGATTCTTCATTCATCTTTAAAGGGAACACTTTTAAGGGTCTTCTTGTTTTGCAAGGAATAGTAAGAACTTCATTTTAAATTTCAAATACCAATTTCCTTGCCAAAATTGCCTCCCTTTAAGGCCATTAGATTAGCATTCAAAGATAAAATGTCCTCTAAAATTGGAAGTGGTCATGGCTGGGAAAAAGAAACTATAGCCAATTCTTGATTAACCTAATAAGAGACAGGAGTTGTGGGAGTAACTGAGGTCTGTAGTGCAACCTAATTTTGTATTTTAGTTAGTCGTTTTAAGCTTTTCCCTCAAATCAATCAAAGCATGTTTCACTAAGAAGTAAAATTAAAATATTGTTATGTTAGAATTTGCTTCAGCTACAACAAATGAGGGCTGGGATTTAGCTCAGTTGGTAGAGCGCTGCGCTGCAGTCTCTGAGGTCCCAAGTTCAATTCCCAGCACCGCAAAAATGGGAGAAGGGCCTGGCAATCCACTCCCAAGGCAATCCCAAAACAGTCGCCATTGTAAACCCTATGAGGGTTGCTATGCGTCGGATACTGACTCGACGGCACCTAACAACAACAACAACAACAAATGATACTCCCCAAATAGTGAATTAAATTGCTAATTTCTCTGTCATATGAAAACAATCTGGAGATTGTCAGCCTAGGAACAAGATGGCAGTGTCCAGCTGCCAGGACCCAGTTTTCTATTAGGTAAGACTTTGCAGCACCCCTAGGGTGTGATGTTTGAGCTCCTGTCCAAGATGGCTGTGATTAACAACCAGTACAGGCACATTGCAAGGCATAGGGTGGAAGAAGGGAGAAACTAAGAAATTTCACTCTCCTTTGAAAGAGACTTCCTGGAAGTCTCATAATAACACTGCTGTTTAAATCACAGTTGGCTGATTTAAGTCCCTCGGAAAGCTGGGAAATGTAGTTTTAAGTGACGAGGGCAATATGGCTGACTGAAAATAAACTTTTTCTTTTAATTTGTGATAGAAGTTAAGAATATATCACTGGTTTCACGAAACACTACACATTTCAAACACATAGCTACTTTTCATTTTTGTTGTTAGGTGCTGTTGAGTCAGTGTCCTACCCAAAGTGATCCTATGTACAACAAAAAAAAACACGATTGTTGTCCTTCTCTGCTATTCATAGGGTTTTCAATGGCGGATTAATTTTTGGGAGTGGGTTGCCAGGTCAGTCTCCCAAGCCTACAGCACCTGGTATTCCCAGGTGGTCTCCCACACAAGTACTAACCAGACCTGATCCTACATAGCTTCTGAGATCTGATGGTATCAAATGCCACAGGGCTATGGCTGCAGGCTTTTTAATTTTTAGGGGTACTCTAATAACACCTGATGATGTGGTCAAAAAGTAGGCCATCAAGGGTAGTCTCAGAGACAATGTATGCATCCGTTCCTGAGTAAACTAAAGTAGAATGCAAACTTTACATGTTTAGAATTGTCACGATTAGAAAGTTTGGAGTTATATATAGATAGTTTTTCAAAGAATAAGAACAGCACTGTATGGCCAGACCCATAAGCCAATAGATTGTGAATAAGGGATGTTTGTGAAAGAGAGAGATTATCTCTCTGATCAAACCTAAGAATTCTATTTCCCTAGATATTTTAGTTTTGGGTACTAACCTACGTGGCCTGAGCATATACTAATTTATTAAAGCTAGGTTTGAATTGTTCAAGATAAACGTGGATGCCCCAGCTTAGCTTTATCTCAAAGCCAACCACCCATAACCATGCAAACCAAACTGAAGTTATCCTGATTTTCCTGAAATACCATTTCTAATCATAGACACAAACGTAAGGTACATGTTCTTGTTACAGGACTCTGTGGAATGAAACCAATCGCTTTAAACAGCTCTGGTGGCCTTAAAAAGAACGATTGTGTATAACAGGCAAGCACCAAAAGGTCAAAGTACTCGCTCCTGAGCGCTTTATGAGCTGTGCTGTCAGTGCTTGTGCCAGTCACCTTTCCGCCACTGTAACGAAATACCCGAGGAAATCACATTCTTAAGAGAAAGGTTTATTTGGGCTCACAGTTTTGGGGGTTCTGTCTGTGGTGAGTGAGCCTGTGGCTTCTAGGACTGGGCGAGGGAGCACATCGTGGGGGGAGCGTATGGCTGAGGAAATCGCTCAGCTCAAGGTGTCCAGGAAGCAGAGAGAAAGGAAGAGGAGGGGCTATAGCCCAACACCTCCTTTAAGGGCCCGCCCCTATGACCTCACTCCTTTAGGCTCCACCTCTTAAAGGGCCCACTACTTCCAATAGTGCCACAGGCTGGGGACCAAGTCTTCTACCCCAGGACCTTGGGAGACATTCAAGATACAAACTATCACGCTGCTGTAAGGCAGTCTTCCTCCCACTCCGTTTGATGTCGCCCAAATGGCGATCTGTGCTTTCTCTTTTATTGTATTTTCTCTCTTTTTTTCCTTTTCCTTTTATTGTATTTTATTGTATTTTTTTCAGTACTTGAGGGTTGAGCCCAGGGCCTCAGACACAGTTTTTTGCAAGCGCTCTACCACTAAGCCACATCTCCAGGCAGTGTTTTACTTTTTGTTTTGAGACAGGGCCTAGCTGAGTGATGCAGGCTGCCCCTGGCCTTGAACTTGTGATTCCCCACCACTCCAGGCTGTGATTTCCCTTATTCTATAAGAAGAAACTTGAAAATTGTTTTTAACCTGACCTGATTTTATATTTGACAGGACGTATTCAACCTTCAATCCATCTCTTGGTGGGAAAAACAAATTTATTTCCCACTACATAAATTAGTTCTTGAGTCATTTTCTCCAAAAGTTATCTCTGCCCAGCTTCAAGGGCCTCTCCTTTCAACCACCTAGTGTTCTTGGCTGTGGTGAATAAGATTTGGTTGATTCTATTTTATCCCTCATATGGCTATCAGTTTGTCATGCCTCAGGAACTTGTTTGTTGCTGTGATGCTGAAAGCTATACCACTGGTATCTCAGATACCAGCAGGGCCACCCATGGTGGACAGGTTTCAGCTGGGCTTCCAGACTAGGGCAGACTAGGGAGAAGGACCTCTTATCCTACTCCCAAAACAATCAGCCACTGAAAACCCTATGAATAGCAGAGAAGTATGGTCAAATATAGTGCCATAAAATGAGCCCCCGAGGGTAGAAGGTTTTCAAGAGATGACTGGGGAAGAATTGCCTCCTTAGAGTCAATCTTAATGATGGGAATGGAGTAAAGCCCCTGAGACCTCCTTTTGCTGATATGGCATGACTCAAAATAAGAAGAAACGCAGTGGCTGCAACAGTGGTCTCAAACATAAAAAGATTGTGTGCGTGCCACAGTGTCTGAGTGTTTTGTTCTGTTGTTCTTTGGGTCACTATGAGTCATATCCAATTCGATGACACTCAACAATTTTTTTGTGAAGAAAAAGGTCATGTTGGGTCTTTCTCTGTTACTCCACCTATTCGTGGTTGATGTTGTCCTTTTTGTTGCAAAATGAACACGGTATTTTTTTTTTTTAATGCTCTCATATCACCCCAGTGATCGGTACTGGCTTCTCCAGTGGTGGTTTTTCCTGCCCCGACCACGTTTTTTCTCCCTGACTCTGCCCTGACTACCATGGAAACCAGTAGCAATAGTATTACCGGTGAACATAAACGTTTAAGACTTAGCACTTACTAATTTCTCTTGTCGTGGCTCAGCAGTAACTGTGTGACATTTTATCTCCTTGGGCTTCAGTTAACTCAATTGTAAAATAAATGAGCTTGGGCTAGACAGTTTCTAAGATCCCTTCCAGCCCAGGAAAAGTCAATGATCCTGTGACTCCATTGGCATCTGAGCTGATAAATATGTTTTGGGAAAATTCCATTCTTCTAACCACGTAGTAGCTCCTAAAAATGGTACAAAGACTCCACCTGCTCTGTGCTCAATGCTACTGGCAACTTAATCATCCGGTTACCAGGAGGCCCTAAAGGTACCACATTGTCTATGCTACTCAGGAGTAAAAAGAAATTACTTCATGATTTGGCTTACATGGAGTCAGTCCTCAATTAGCTAAGCCAGCAAGGTCTAATGGCAGAGATGGAGATAACAATTAATTTAAAAACACTCATATTTAATTTTGGCACTGTTACACATTCTATGGAGCATTGATTTTTTTTTGCATAATTATATATTCCTCTATCAAAAAAATTACACTTCTGTATTTTCTGATGGTTCCTATTGCATTCTGTTGCCCTATAGCTCAAACTGGGGGACAGTAGCCAAGAAGTCAGTAGTGGTGGGCAATCCACAGCAGAGGGGTTGGGGTTTAGCTCAGTTGCTAGAGTGCTGTTCCGCACTCTCTGAGGTCCCTGGTTCAATTCCCAGCACCCCAAACATGGGAGAAGGATCTGGCGATCCACTCCCAAAACAATCCTGAAACAATCAGCTATTGGAAACCCTATGAAGGTTTCTATGAATTGGATCCAACTCCATGGCCTGTAACAACAACAACAACAATCCACAAGCAGATAAGGGAGAACTGTAACTTTATTTCTTATCAAAAAAGACTTAAAGCAGTTTACAAAACTACATAAAGTACCATGCAATTGAGAATTTATCATCTTCCATTTAACCAAAATTTCACACTGGAATAATTCAAAACATGCCATTAGGTGTGCCTGCATTTGGGAAGTTTGTAACACAATGGGGTAGACCATTCGTATTGCTAAAACTTTTACAAATAAGGGTAATAATAGCTGTTGTATCAATAAGTCACCACGGTTCCTATGTGACAAAATGACAGCAGCTGTCAGAACACCGTTTCTTAGAAATGTTTATAAATACCACCCAAAGGGCCGGATTGTTCTTCAACAGCCTTGTTCTCCTAGTGAAATGGCTCCGCTTCCTGGTCTTTGCTCCAGACACTACCCAGGTCGGGCAGAGGAAGCCCTGTCTTCCCCAATGACTTTCCGCACCAAGTGTGGATGACAGGTGAATGACTGGTCGGCCTCCCCATTAAAGCCTTTGCAGGAGACACCGGTGCCAATAACCTGGCTAGGGTTTGGAGCCCGTGCCCAGGAAGGAACGCCTTGCCTCTCGCCCAGTCTGCTCCCCAGAATTCTTAATTACTGTCTGTCACCCACTGGGGAAAAGGCACGTGATGTGGAACAGTTTCTAAGATCTAATCATTAACCAGTAGCTGGGATTTAGCTCAATTGGTAGAGCACTGCTCTGCAGTCTCTGAGGTCCCAAGTTCGATTCCCAGCACCACAAAAACGGGAGAAGGATGTGGCAACCCACTCCTGAGGCAATCCTGAAACAATCAGCCATTGAAAACCCTATAAGGGTCACTATGAGTTGGACACGACTCGATGGCACCCAATAACAATAACAATCATTAATCAGCTCCGTTCTTGAGGGGAGGTTAGAGTGTACAGGACAACATGGTCTGTCCCAGTCCCCCCAGCTCCTTTCGGAACCACTGACCAAAGGGATTTTCCACAACCATTTTGTGCCTGAGAGCCGTTCCCTCAGACAGGAACCCATGCTGCCAGGGGACTTGCTTTGTGCCAGGGGCTGCTCTTAGCCACTTACAGGGACTCGTTCAGTCTCCCAAGAACCCAGGACAGAAGTTGGTGTCATTCTCCTTTCGAAGATGACATCAAGGCAAAGCCTGGTCACGTGTCCAGGAGACGCAGGAGTCCAAGCCGTGTTATCTGGTTACAGAGTCCTTGCTCTGACGCCATCCTCTTCCCCTCTGCAAAAGAGACCTCATGAGAGACAATCACTGCTTTTGAGCTTAGCATTCTTTGCCTCTGGGAATTTGCGAAAACTCCAGTGGAGCCAAAGGGGGCTCTCAGGTCCTCCTGAGCACCAAAGCATTCAGCAGTGCAGGAAGAGAGTCCCATTTCCACTCATCAGGGGAAGGCGGTCTTAGTCCTTGCTGTCTAGTCCAGCGGTTGTCAGTCTCAGCTATGTGGGGAAGCACGTGTGAGGTCTGTGAGAATCCTGGGGCCCATGGGTTCACTTGTGGATGTACAGATGTCAATTAATAATTAATCTCTCCCCTCTCTCTCTCTCTCTCTCCCTCCCTCTCTCTCTCTCTCTCCCCCCTCCCTATCTCCCACTTTCCCTCTCTCCCTCTTCCTCCCTCTCTCCCTCTTCCTCCTTGTTTCTCTTTCTCTCTCCCTCTCTCTCCTTCTCTCTCCCTCTCTCTCCCTTTCTCTCCTTCCTTTTCCCACCCTGTCTCCTCTCCCTCTTTCTCCTGGCAATCCTTTCCTGCATCTCTTCTGTCATCTATACAACATCTACCGATCTATCATCATGACATCATCGCAGATAAAGACGATGCTGTGATGAAAACCAAAGACAGCAACCCACATAGGGAGGCTGGAGAGAGATGTTACTTTGAAGAGGATGTCATTTAGAAGCCTGCGGCCGTAGCCCTGTGGCATCTGATCCCGTCAGATCTCAGAAGCTAAGCAGGGATGGGCCTGGCTAGTCCTTGGATGAGAGACCGCCTGAGAACACCAGGTGCTGTAGGCTTGGGAGAAGGACCTGGCAACCCACTCCCAAAAATCAATCTGCCACTGGAAACCCTATGAACAGCAGAGAAGCACTGACAATAGTGTTTCCCCTGTTGTACAGAGGGTCGCTATGAGTCAGAAACTGACTCAGTGGCACCTAGCAACAACAACAAGAAGTCATCTAGAAGAAAGTGATGATTAAACAGAAATTTGAAGTGCAAGAGCTCACCTTGCTGATTTCTAGCAGGGTATTTCAGACAAAGGAACCGCAGGTACAAAGGCCCTGAGACAGGATCCTGCTTGCTTGGTTGGAAGAGGAGCAGGGAGGCAGGGCAGCAGTGAAGGGAGGGTGAGAACAGGAGGGGATGAGGTTGCAGAGGTGGGCAAGCACCAAAAATTTTTTTTTTTTTTTTTGGCACCTGGCGGGGGTGAATCATGGCCATGCACACACTCTGCAAGCGTTCTACCCCTGGGCTGCTCTCCCAGCACCCTTTTAAGTTTTTATCTTGAGACAGGGTTTGCTAAGTTAAGCAGGCTGCTTCTGGCCTCAAACTCATGATCCTCCTTCCTCTGCCTCCTGAGTTGCTGAGATTACAGCCGTGGGCCACTGTGCCTGGGTGGCACCAGGTGTTGAGGGGCCTGGCAGGTCCTGGTGAGGGCCTGGAGACTATGGTGCCCAGAGAAGGCCTTGGTGTTCATGAAGCAGTGCAGTGCCACGGTCTCATGGGTATTTTGAGAGGATCTTTCTGGCCATGGGTGGAAAACAAACTAGAAGGGGCAGGTATGGGCCATAGGGAACTAGTTAGGAGGTGTGTGGGGTTGTCTTGAGAAAGAGGCTGTTGACCTAAGCTGTGGGGTGAAGACTGGAAGAAGGAATAGGGCTCGTGACTTGGTGGATTAAATACGAGGTCAGAGGGAAATGGAGGGTCCAGGATGACTCCCAGGGTTTGTGTCTGAAACACTGGATGATGCTAATTGCAGACGTTTTTGTAAAATGGAGAATAGAAGGATTATGGAGTGGGAGCAGGCATTCATGTTTGGTTTGTTTTTTTTTTAACGTGTAGTAAGTTTGACTTGCCTTTTAGACCTCTGGGCTGGGATTTAGCTCAGTTGGTAGAGCACTCTGCTGCAGTCTCTGACGTCCCGAGTTCAATTCCCAGAACCACAAAAATGGGAGAAGGGCCTGGTAATCCACTCCCAAGGTAATCCCGAAACAGTCAGCCATTGAAAACCCTATGAGGGTCGCGATGAGTCTGATACCGACTCGACTGCACCTAACATTTAGACCTCTAATGGAGATTGGCAATTGGTAAATTTAATAATCCAGTCTGGACTTTATAAAAGAGGGCAAGCATGGGGATATAAACCTGGAACTCAGCAGTGTACAAATAGGTGATTTTCAAGTGCTTTATAAGCCTCCAAGTTGTGTGTGAGTGTGTGTGTGTGTGTATTAGGTGTCATCAAGTTGGATCCTACTTATAGTGACCCTAATACAATAGCAAGAAACACCACCCAACACTGTTCCAAGCACACAATCTTTTTATGTTTGAGCCCATTGTTGTAGCCACTGTATTTCTTCTCATTTTGAGTCATGCCACATCAGGAAAAAGTGGTCCCAGGGGCTTTACTCTATTCCCATCACTAAAATCGACTCTCCTTTGAGGAGGCAACTCTTCTCCAGTTGTTTCTTGAATGCCTTCCAGCCTGGGGGGCTCATTTTCAGGTACTATATTTGACAGTACTTCTCTGCTATTCATAGAGTTTTCAGTGACTAATTGTTTAGGGAGTGGGTTGCTGGGTCCTCCTCCCTAGTCTGTCTTAGTCTGCAAGCTCAATCAATGAAACGAATGTGGTGCATGTATTGGAAGTAGGTAGTTGGCCCAAACTCTAAATGAGCTAATAGCCTTAGAAATCAGCTAAATCTCTCTGAGAAACAAGCTTTATCAGTGACACCACGGTGTCCAGGTTAAGGGAAGTAAATACCTCTTTGGCCAAACCATATGTGGATTGGATACATAGATTGACAGCACAAACCCTGGACAAAATAGAAGCCATTTAATAAGAGATGATTAAAATAGTGATGAGCACAGAACGTCATATTGTATAAGAAACCGAGGGAGCAAATGGAAATCTTTATTCTGAGCGAGAGGTGAATAATAGCAGACGAAAGCATTAGCTGGCTTTCCCTTATGGTAACAAATGCCAGGGTAGTCACTGATAGGGAGAAAAGACTGCCTTTAGCTCATGGTTTTGGAGGGTTCTGTCTGTGATTGGTTGGCCCATTGCTTTGGGTCTGTAGCAGTGTATGATGGTGAGACGCATTGGGGGAGCAAAGCTGTTCACCTCCTGGATGGAAAGGAAGATATGAAGATGACAGCAAGGTCCCCCAGGCCTCCTGGAGGGCACGCTCACCAACCACAACACCTCCCATGAGGCCCTATCTCCCCATAGCACCATGCTGGGAACACAGGGGACTTTGGGGGACATCCCAGATCCAAAGTATAGCAGGGAGTGTGGGGAAGTTGGACCATGAAAATTGCCTTCACATGTAAAGAGCAATTGAGTCAAAGAGGAGTTGTTGTTAGGCACCTTCGATCCTCGTTGTTGTTGTTGTTAGGTGCCGTCGAGTCGGTATCCGACTCATAGAGACCCTCTGTACAACAGGGGAAACACTATTGTCAGTGCTTCTCTGCTGTTCATAGGGTTTTCAATGGCAGATTGATTTTTGGGAGGGGGTTGCCAGGTCCTTCTCCCAAGCCTACAGCACCTGGTGTTCCCAGGCGGTCTCCCATCCAAGTACTAATCAGGCCCGACCCTGCTTAGCTTCCGAGATCTGACGGGATCGGATGCCACAGGGCTACAGCTGCAGGCAGCAATCCTCACCGGGTTTCCAATACCTTATTGTTTCAGGATTATTCTCTGGAGTGGATTGCCACATCCTTCTCTCATTTTTGTGATGCTGAGGATGGAACCCAGGTCTTCAGAGAGTGCAGAGCAGCGCTCTACCAACTGAGCTAAACCCCAGCCCCCACAGAGGGGTGGTTGTTATTGTTAGGTTCTGTTGAATTGTGTCTGACTCATAGCCACCCTCACAGGGTTTTCAATGGCTGACTGTTTTGGGATTGCCTTGGGAGTGGATTGCCATGTCCTTCTCCCATTTTTGTGGTGCTGGGAATCGAACCTGGGACCTCAGCGACTGCAGAGCAGCGCTCTACCAACTGAGCTAAATCCCAGCCCCGCTCTGTTTAATGCAATTGTGGAAGACAATGAGAAACGATAACCAGAAGATGTGAGGCAGTGGTTCTAAACCCTGGAGTCCCCTCAGAATCACATGTGAAGTCTATAAGGTTAAGATTCCCGGGCCCCAGCCCTACCCATTCAGATACATTCTTCGATGGCCCCTGGTAACGCTTCTGTTTGTTTGTTTGTTGACACTGCTTTATGAGAACGGTGCTGAGTTTGATTTGAGAACAACTCTAGGGAGACTAATTTCACTTTAATATAAACAAAAGGGTTTTCTACCAATTATAGCTATTCTGAAAGAGAAGCAGAAATGAATCTGCTCTGTGGGAGAAAGCAAGTCCCTTCTAGCTGGAAATGCCCAGGCGGTGGCTAGATACTGAAGGAGGATTTCTCCTCTCAAAGCAGATCTTATCTGTGGACACTTGAGCCTGTCAGAGGCGTGAGGGACCCTCGAGCTCCGTGAGGGGTGGGGTGGTGTCGGTTGCGTGGATCGTCTGTGCCTGAGATGCTGCAGGTGCTCAGGCATGTGCTGACTGCTGATGAAGGAACACCGGCGCCCTTCAGCCAGCATGGCGGGGGCCCCGTGGCTGGCATCTGATTTCTCAGGCTCATTCCTGAGCCTCTGCTAGCTCCCGTTCAGGGTTCACCCCTCTCTGTGGCACGTTTCTTCTCTCCCTGCCCCCTCATTGGGGCGATAGAAAGTTCCAGCATGCACACCCGGCATCAGAGAATGTCATACACCAGCTAAAACATGATAGAAATGGTCACAGGTAACATATAAGTGGCTTTTTGAGAGAAGAAAGACAACACAAAGGAAGGCAGACAATCGGTGACTTTCTGTGGCAGGACCTAGAATGTCTAGGCTCGGGTTTGGTTCAGTTGGTAGAATGCTGCTCTGCACTCTCTGAGGCCCTGGATTCGATCCCTAGCACCACACA
>VMDO01016126.1:0-48831 GCA_007922755.1 Pedetes capensis | reverse complement strand
GAGGAGGGGGAGGGGGAGGAGGAGAGGGCGAGGGAGAAGAAAGCATTGTCAGTTTCATTAGATATTAAAGGAAATTTCTGAGTTTGAAAACTATTGTTGTTTGGTGCCATTGAATCCCGTCCTACTCATAGTGACCGTATGTACAACAGAATGAAACATTCCCCAGCACTGTGCCATGCCCAGTACTATGTCACTGCTTCTCTGCTCTTCATAGTGTTTTCAGTGGCTGATTATTTTGAGATTGCTTCAGGAGTGGGTTGCCATGTCCTTCTCCCATTTTTAACAATGTTGGGGATTGAATCTATGGCCTCAAGGGAGTACCCAGCAACACTCTACCAACTGAGCTATACTCCAGCCCCTTGATAACAATCAGAGATGTATAAAATATAATCTGATAGTCACATCATCATATCGTTCCATTGTCCACTACTAAGTGGAAATCTGTCTGCAAACACCATGTTAAACATTAGAAGCACCATAAAGTTTATACCTCCTTTAAAATTACAGGTGATACTATCTTCTTTGAGTTGATGTTAAAAGACTGCACTTTTTATTCAAAGATTTAATTTCATACATGCTTCATACATAGACCTGCATTTGTTAGGAAAATCAGCATTTAAAACTGCAGGCTGTTCTTGAGAAAAAGTCTTCTTTTTAAAAAGTCCTCTGTCATGAACACACACCTACAACCAAAAGCGGAAAGCAGTACGTGTACTTGAAGAAAATTCCACAATAGGAAACATATTATAATAAAATCAGAAAACTCACAAAGACACAAATTACCACATTCAATGGCTTTGCATGAAAAGGAATCTATAGAAGCAGAATCAATTTACAGGCCATGGCCAAAGCCTTGTCCGTTTATTAGGACAGGAGGTATTAAGCATGTGATTTAAAATTCAGTCAGCCAGAAGAAATGCACTACACATTGAAGCTGTGTGCAATGTTGATAATTACACACCTGTTGCCATGGCAATTTTAGAGGCTGCAGTGGATAGAATTAACATTCTAAACCAATAAAATCACCTTACCAAAACTTGGTAACCTTAACTCAAAATTTAAGGGGAAAATTTCAAATTATTTTAACAGTAACTGACAAAAAAAGGAAGAACACATATATGGTGTTTTCACTTCCACTTGCTATTCTTAATCTCTCTCTCTCTCTCTCTCATCACACACACACACGCACACACACAAACATACACACAAACACACACACACACACCCCACAGGTCCAATCTTTTTCAGACTTTTTTCCTTCAAAATTCTTAAAATGTATTCATTTGGTTATCATATTTCAGCAGATGGTGACAATATATAATTAGATTTGGAAGGCTTTGCCCACTGAGATCCATTTCTATAGTTTCCTTCACCATTTAACCATTTAGATTGTTTGCAAACCTTACTTAATAAAAAGTAAAGACCTTTATAGCATGCTGTGCTCATTCATGCAAACCAAATATTGCCAGGTTAATTTTTTTTAAGCCACACAACTATACAAGGTACTACCATGAGCCTTCTCAACAATATACTATGAAAAGATTTGCATAGTTCTGTTTAAAACAGTCACCAAAACTTGGGAATATTTCTAGTGTCCTTAGTAGTGTGCTTGGAGATTGCACAGTTGGATGAGAATTTTGTGCCCCTGGTCATCCAATGAGTTGAAGACCCAGATTAGGGCTGTCAATTTGTGTCAGGACTTTGCAGTGAGTGCTCACTACAGCGCCTTTAATCCTCCCAGGTTTTCTCAAATGTCACAGCCATCTGGAGGGGTAGGAGTCTCCCTGCTGGGCTCCACTGACCACAAATTACCTTCTCAAGAGAAAGACAACAATAGAAAGCAGTTAATAAATATTTGATTTTTTTCCAGAAAAGGATGTTTAGGGGAAAAAAAAAACAACCCTGCTTTGCTTTTCCATCTTAATTTAGCATTGTAGGCATTTATGTAATAACAAAAATAACAAAATGATGCCTTCCCGACACTGAATTTGAGAGCAACTGCAAAAATCCATGCTAAAATTTTAGGGACCAATGAAAGGATATTTGAGTCACTGCTCATGTAGTGATTGTTTTTCTTTGCAGTTTCTTCTGGTTTTGGAATGTTTAACTATCTCATCCTATGTTACGAAGGTATACACTGTTCTATGGTTCTTCTCCTTCCAAATGTGAGTGTGTAGTGCTATCAAAATCTTAGTCACCTGAGTTTAATATAAGCTAGAGTTCAGTGTGATGATTCTTCATAATCACCCTGCAAGTTCTGAAAAGAAATCTCTGGTTCTAGTTTCCTCATTTAAGGATATGGCTGTGATCCTCTTTTCCAAGAAAAGTTATTCCTTGTCTGGCAAAAAAAAAAAAAAAAAAAGAAAGAAGAAAAAAAGAAAGAAAGAAAGAAAGAAAGAGAAAGAAAGAAAAGGTAACGACTGCACTGCTTATTTCAAGGAACACTATCATAGCCACATTCGGGATTCATAAGTTCTTTCTGTCTTTACCTGTGCTGTCAAAGTGCAAGTAAAACTCCTGATGATAAGTTTGTAAATTATTTTGCATACAGTTTTGTAAATGATGCATGTGTCTGCTCATAAAAAGCTGCTTTTTTGAACTAAGTCTTCTGCATTATATTTGCATTGGCTTCATTCTTTGTGGTTATGCAATTCACCAAGAATTTTTTATAACATGTTTGGATACAATAAAAGGTTTTCTTACATCACAATTAAGCATCATGCTATTGTTATTATACTTGCTTTTTTAAGATTGCTTTTGAAAGTATCTTCTTTAAGTTCAGAACAAAATAATTGAGTCATGCTTAAATTCTATAATTTTCATCAGGCTTTACAATAAGCCTTTTTTTCACTATAAAGTTAAAACTTTAACTTTCATGAGGATTAAGTTTACTTTTGACACATGTTGATTCTCTGTTGGAAACCATTCCACATCAGCTATGATTGCAAGCAAATTTCAACCAGTATAAACCTCATTTTCCCCCTATAGTAACCTTTAGTTAAAAATCAGGCTCTAATCTGCAATAAAGACAAGATATGATATACTTTAAGAACTCATCAGATAGTTCTCTCTGTTACACTGCTACACTCAAATGCATCTTCTGATTATATAACAGATTTCATAAGGATATTTAATTTACATTGCTTTTCACTATTATTAGAAATTTGTTCTTTGAATCAACTATTTCTTAACACATAAAACATCCAAAGTCTGCTAACAAGTTTAATATGCTTTGAGAACCAGTAAATTTGAAAGTCCAAGTTAATATTCCCTTGCAAATAGCCAAAATTTTATATACTATTTACTAACTCTGACACATTTACACGCACCAAATCTCTAAAGTTTGGTGATTAATATGTATTTTGCATTAACAAACTTCTCTGCCTTTCAGTTTATATTAACTTATGTTGAAAAAAATATTTTAACTGTTAAAAAACACGAGGGAAATGGTCTCACAATTTCAGTTAAAACATGAGCATGAAAGATAGGAACTATATCCGTTATACTAAGAAAAAATAACACATGAGATTAGGCTTTTATTCTGCACAATCAGCAGGAGTGACAGGTTCAATGATGATAAGTAGCATTATGTGATAAGCTGCAGTGATGATTTCAAGTTCAATAAGTGACACATTAAGTACTGCTAAAACACAGAAGTTCAATCAATCATTAGAATTCTAAAAGCAAAGTGACTGCACAAAAGAAAAGTCACACACATAGAGGCATACAGCGTTGACATTTTCTTAGCATAAACTGAGAATCTATTCAACAAGCAGCAGATGCAATGTCATTCTCACTCTAGAAGAAAAATTCAAATCTCTGCATGATTAAAAAAAAAACAGAACCCAGGAATATGACTGTCATGTGCCAGTCATGAACAAATGCTGAGACAAAAGCTAAAAAAACTATCAAGAGCCCCCATCAGGAAGACAGCCATCCAAACACAAACTACATTATTCTTTATGGGATACTGCTGCCAGTGGGGATCAGAAACACACCTAGTGGCCTAAGCAGAGTACTTTTCATCACCTCATTAAAGCAGTATTATTTATATGACATGATAGGTACTCACAGACACTCATTACTTAAACATCCTCAAAAGGTCAAAACTGCATGTCATAGACAAGGAATGTTTATGCCACTGAAGAAACAGACTACATCAAACCTCAAGAACAAATAAGTACAATGCAGTTTTGAGTTCAAAGTCTACTACAAACAATTGTCAGTGTTACGCTAGTCCTTTTCAAATATTTCCTTGCCAATTATTAAACAGGAAATCTATTAGGAAAGTAGGCATTTTAATATCATACTGCATTCACAAATAAAAGTTAGAATAATTTGAATACTGAAAGAGGAAAACTCTGTTCCTATTAGTAACTAAAAACTATAAATAGCTTTCACTTTTTAATTTAGAAATACATTAAGAGTCCACAAAATAATAGTATGCTTAATATTCTCAATCCATTTTTTATTTTCTGGACTATAAGAAGAGACTAACTGATTATTCTACGCCCTCAGCAGGAACAACAGCTCAATCAGATAATGAGGTTTTTAGGAGCTGAGCCACAGTGATAAAATGATGATATAATTCTATCTCATTCATAAACTACAGAGGTTAAAAAAAGTATTGATTCTAGAAGAAAAAAATCAGAACTTACTCATGCTTTGGAGGAAACCTGCTGGTTCCAGATTACATTGAAGAGATTTTAAAGTTGGGTATAAATTCATAGACATTACATCATGAAAGGGGCTGGGATTTAGCTCAGTTGGTAGAGCACTGCTCTGCAGTCTCTGAGGTCCCGAGTTCGATTCCCAGCACAGCAAAAATGGGAGAAGGATGTGGCAACCCACTCCCAAGGCAATCCCGATACAATCTGCCATTGAAAACTCTATGAGGGTCGCTATGAGTCAGACATGACTCGACGGCACCTAACAACAACAACAACAACATCATGAAAACAAAAAGTAAGCAAGAAAAAAGCATAACCAATGAGAAAATACACTAGCAACTACTTTAAGAAAAAATTACTTCAGGATCAAAAGCACACACGGCTCAGTCTTTATTAAGCTATGTTACACATGTTCAAGTTTAAAGGAACAAAGCCTTAAACGTGAAGATTTATAATCTGAACAAAAAAATACATGATGCCAAACTCTTGGGCTGTTCTGCCAACATGTGAAGGTACAGAGCTTAGAATGTAAAGCGAAACAACAAACAAACAAAAACCACCAAAACAACACAAACTAAAATCCCCATTATTGTTCCAATTTGTCTTAAATACAAATGCACATATAAAATGCAAGGTGAGTTACTCCACTGAGAACATTGATTATACAGATTCAAGACTTGAGATCAAAGAGAGAAAGACTTTACACTGTACATCTGTGTGATTGCCAAATAGGCTTATGTCATTCTTCTCTACAAGAGAAGGGGATGATGCCTGGTACCATGCTTAAGTACTTTAGGCTACCATGCAGAAGGAACCAGCCCTTTGCACGGAGATGATCCACCAGCCCAAACTTCTTACCCGAACTCAGTCCGTATGGCCAACATTCCATTCTCCATCTCTACATAGAGAGGCGATCAGAAATCCAAATATAAAGTATCTAAGACGATGGTTCCCATTCTGTGCACAAAGGCAGGTTGGAGGGTTCACTGGGGGCTCTTGTGGTATATTAACTTTTCTAGAGAAACACAATAACGCTCAACAGCTGTTGGAGAACACACCAGCAACCAGCATAAGGTGCTTCGCATTTTCTTTCAAAGACATAAGAACATTTTTGGGCTTGAAACTGAAAACAAGAGCTGCTGCATATAAATCAATGTGACAGGAGATGAGGTGGCAGCATCCAATCTCAATGTAAGGTCAAGAAGTGGTATAAAGCCCAACAGCTGCACACATCCTCATCAGGAAGTGATCGTGCTTAAGAATGAATCAAACACATTATATTCTTTTAATTTATAACTATCATTTCATCAAACAGCCACTTAATGATAAGAATAAAAATCTTACTGTGTTGTTTGGACCCAACTACCAAATGAATTAACTACTAGGTACTTTGTTAAGACTCCTGACACGATGAAAAAATGACTATGAAATAAAGAGCATTTAGAAACCTCTGGTCCACAGACAATCTGTATATAGAAGAAATCCAATCTCCTTTCCAGTTCAGCATCCTGGTTTTCCTCTTGAGAATGACACATTTTCCCTATTATGAGTACAAGCACTTCCAATAAAGTTGTTAAGGATTTTACCACTGATTCTAGGAATGGGCAAACTCAGGCCAGGCCACTTTTGCCACTTTTGCTCACAGTACTTTTGCCATGATGACTTGTTTAGAAGCAGACACAGGATTTCATTAGATTCATTGTGATGCAATCAGATTTTACACGGGGAATATTGTGATGGTGGCAAGGAATTTAGTACTACAAAACTTGAACCTGGGAGAGGGAGCCCCAGAGGGGCAGAAGATCTCGATATAGAGCCAATGTGAAGTGAACATAGGAAGGTCCAAGCTGAAGCAGCAGACAAGAATACTCCTAATGACAACTGGAGTACCTACATTCTAGTCCCAATGGACAACATCTTCAATATTATATACCATTATATTCTTCTCCCAATGTCCATCACAGTAACTGTCATTTGGAGCCCAGCCAATCACAACATCTGTCACAGACTAGAATCATTGGTATTAGGCACCACCCAAACCTACAGCATCAAAATGTGAATTAGAACAGATGACTTCAATGCATTTGAAGTTTGAAAAGTTCCGAGTGAGGAAACAACTTTTAAAAGAAATGATTAAATAATAAATAGTTATCACTGGCACTGTTTTGGTGACGGATCTCAATTTTACTGACTGGACTACACCAAAAGCACCTTCGCACTTCTCTTTCAGAGATTTATGCCAGGAAAAAGCCCATGTTCAAGTTAGAACAGGAACAGCATTTTGTTTTGCAAATCTGCCACGGCCATTTCTAACCATGTTGTCTGACAAAGTCCGGATATGGGGAAGAGGGGTTCAAGTAACTCATCTTCCAAGAAATGGATGGGGATGCGGAAAAGGAATATATGTTTTTTGCCTTCTGGGAATAGGATTACTGCTTCTAATTATTATGTACATAATTTCTTCATGTTTAGGATTAATGCTCATAACTAATATTGTATTAAATTCTAATGAAACAGATGCTGAGAGAATGGCATGACTGGGGGAATTTGTAAATGAATCAGAGGTAATGACCACCTGTTGTTAGGGTTGTGTGGACAATATTCTAGTTAAAGCTTGTCAGCAATTTCCACCCTGGAACTCAAGCATTAAGCAATTTATGCTTCAGCTGTAGCAAGCTGAGTTATTATCCCCAACTTGGACTGAAGTGCCCCTGCCTATGGTAGCTAAGGTTTACAAGAAAGTATAGAACAATCAAAAGAATATATAGGCCAGTTCCCATGGTACAAGGGCCTCCTTATGTTGCTTATCTGATTAGAAAAGATTATGGTATCCACCTCAGGGCCAAGCTATGCAGAGAGTACCTGATCCTCCCCTACCACACACTAGAGCATATAATGAAGATGGTATCAGGAGGGTGAATAAAGACAGAGTACATGTTCCATAAAACACCTTAACGTTTATGGAACGCTTAACTAGATCAGGGACACCATGATGCATTAAGTCCTAGGAGAAAAGAAAAGCCATTCTACGGGGTATCAATAGATATTATAAAAAATGTTGCCCAGTTAAAATTATAGCTCTTAGGTTTTAAATTCTTAGATTGTCTAGCTCTTGCTTAAAATAAAACACCTGGGTGATTAACCCAGGACAATCAAAAGTTCATGCTGACCTTTCTAAGGAAACTACTGTTTTATCATAATCATTCATCTGTGTGACTCTTAGCACATTCTACTTTTATAACCACAAAGCATAATTGTTAACTAAGAAAGAAAGTATAAAAATTCTTGCTGGTTGTTCAATAAACGGAAGAGAATCACACTGCCTCCGAGTTGCTGTGTTTCTGTCTCCCATCGCCGACTCTCTGCCTGCCTTCAGGGTACCCTGGATCCTGCGGCAGCTGGACTGTGGCATAAAGCAAAGATCTGTTCATGAAACAAAACTATTGCTTGAAATCTTTCAATGATTCCCCAGTGACTCAGAGAGTAGGGTCAGAGCTCATTGTTGTTGTTGTTAGGTGCTGTCGAGTCGGTATCTGACTCATAGCGACCCTCATAGGGTTTTCAGCGGCTATTTCGGGATTGTCTTGGGAGTGGATTGCCAGACCCTGCTTCCATTTTTGCGGTGCTGAGAATTGAACTCGGGGCCTCAGAGACTGCAGCGCAGCACTCTACCAACTGAGCCAAATCCCAGCCCCAGAGCTCATTAGGGTAGGCATAAAAAGACCTCACTGCCAAGCCACTTGTTCTCCATAGCTTTGTTTCCTTTCACTTTATACTCTGCATATGTTGTATTACTCATATTACACAATTTTTAAGTCTGAAAAGGTTTCATATTCTGCTTCATCTCTATTTGCCACCCTTTCTCTTCAGAAGTTCTCCACATCCCCTCCTTTCCTCACTCATCTCTCTCACAGCCTATCTTAGTTGCCTTACCTAGCCTACAATAATCACAGTAGAGAAAAACAGCAAATACCATGCATGGACTTGGAGCTAACCCTAATGTTTCTGGGCAGCTCAATTGTAAAAGGCATAGCCCCAAAGAATTCTTGGGATGTTTATTACTCATATTTGAATGAACTGATGGGCATTTCACATTTTGGCATCTCCTACAATTAGCCCACTGTAAATGTCACATTACAAACAAAAGTACAGAATGCAATCTTAAGGATGCTCTATAGTATTTGGTAAGGTGAGCTGCACATTTGGTATAGCATACAGTATTCCAAAATGTACTGAGATTCTGAGGTTGAATAGATATAGGCTTGAAATGGCCAACTTCTGGTTAAAAGTTAAACATCCTTCGGAAATCATCTCTCATTGTTCCATAAAATAGCAGTGACGTGTTCCTGACATATAAGCAGGAAAACTCTTTTTTTTTTTAACAACTATCACCACTTGGCCACAAATCTAATTTTCTGATTTTTTTAAAAAGAAAATTAATATCCCCCCAACTATATATTTGTTGCAGAATAATTTTCAAGAGCCTTTTGTATATCAGTAGGTTTGGATAATAACAGTGGACCATAATTCTGGGGAATTTTTCCCCTCAGTTGATATTTGGCAATGTCTGGAGACATATTTGATTGTCATTTTGCAGAGATGCACTGGCTATCTAGACAACAGACACCAGGGATGCTACGAAACATCCTACAATAAAAGGGACAGACCCTCACACCAAGAACTATGTGGTCCAAAATGTCAATAGTGCTAAAGCTGAGAATCCTTGGGTTATAATAGCAAGTGTACAAATTATCCACAGACATCCTCTTCCTTGGCATACACTGATTTTTCAAGAAAGCTGGCCCCATGAAGCTAGAAGAAACAAGATCAAGAATATCACATAGAAATCAGAATTTATACCAGAGCAGGTATGGGCTTACACACTCATAGGAAGTGGCAGGAGCTGTGCTGGCTAAAGGGCTCATGGAACAAAAAGATGCCAGCCCTGGTTCTTACCCAAGTTCTCGGCCTTGGCAAAATATTCGTGAGCCCTAATTGGGGCA
This sequence comes from Pedetes capensis, assembly GCA_007922755.1. Classification (NCBI taxonomy): domain Eukaryota; kingdom Metazoa; phylum Chordata; class Mammalia; order Rodentia; family Pedetidae; genus Pedetes; species Pedetes capensis. The sequence continues at coordinate 39,158 of VMDO01016126.1, read as the reverse complement.
CAAAGCCATGAGTGTCCAAGGATGTGTGAGGATCTGAATAAAAATACATCATCATTGGCCAGGATACATTGAATAAGAATTCTTGCTGTTAATTTCTGTATACTACTTAGTATCTTCAACTCTTACAGGATCCTGGGAGATTCCACAATGGTTAAGATTGAACTTCCCATCTGCCTTATAGAACATGGATTTAAAACCATATTCAAAGCCGGGCACAGTGGAGTACACCTATCCTAGCGACTCAGGAGGCAGAGGCAGGAGGATTGCAAGTTCAAAACCAAGGGCAGTCTGCATAATTTAGCGAGACCCTATCTCAAAAAGTAAAATAATGGGGCTGGAGGTGCAGCTCAGTGGTACAGCACTTGCAAAACATGCAAGCGTGAGGCCCTGGGTTCAACCCTCAGTACTGAAAAAAAAAAAGCATCAAATTTAATTTTAAAAATATTAATGATTTTTTTACAAAAATTAATGAAATACTATCCACATCACTTACACATTGTACCAATAGAAGGTATCATAAATATAATCCCTTCCTATATTAATGTGAATATACTTAAACAGCTCCTATTACATCCTTGGCAAGGTAAAATGAAATGAACCATGGTTCTTTATCTTCCAAAAATGTGTTACAGTGGAAAAGAAAAATATATTTCAAACTTTCAAGGTTATTTATTTTTATTTTTTCAGTACTTCAGTACATAGGAGTTGAATCCAGGGCCTGACACAAAACATATACTTTGTAAGTGCTTTACCATTGGGCTGCACCCTCAGATCAGTGTTTTAACTTTTTTATTTTGAGACAGGGTCTCACTAAGTTACACAGGCTGCTTCTGGCCTCCAATTTGTGATCTTCCTGCCTCAGCCTCTCAAGTCGCTCAGATTAGAGGCTTGTGCTACTGCCCCTGATATCTTTCAGGTTTAAACAAAAGATACCTGAAAGAAACTTTCCTGGGAGGGAAAGGATTTTAGGAAGCTAGAGTTATCTGCATTGTCTTTTAACTCACAGAGGTTAAGGAGGATTAATATGATTAGCAGTTCTTACACTTGACTAAGTGGAAGTCAAGGGTGACCATTTGGAAAGCATTTCTCTATAGTGGATGGGATAATAGATTCCAGGGTGTGAAGGACAGAGACAGGAAAAGGATGCAAGCCATGTGTGAGGAGTTTGGCACTAACGTGAAAAGGAAGAAGAAATGTTGAAGACATATTCACTATCTGTACTTCAATCAATAGCAACAGATGATGGCTCCTTTAACTTCAACCTTCATTTGTCAAAATTTTTTTTCTAGCAGTGTTATCAGTACAGAGAATGAGAGTTATATTAAATAGAGAGAGAGGGAGAGGGGGAAGAAAAGAGGGAGAGAGAGAGGGGTAGAGGGAGGGAGACAGAAAGAGAAAGAGAAAGAGAGAAGGAGAGAGCAAGAGAGAGAGAGAAGAACCCATCAAAATATTGGAGACCATGAAGGAGTGTATAATACTTACAAAAATTTCTGTAAGAATTCTTCCCAGGCCAGGCACTGTGGTGCATGCCTGATATACCAAAGACTGTGAAGGCTACAGCAGGAAGATCATGAGTTCAAGGTCAGAGGTAGCCTGCACAAATTAGGGAGACCCTATCTCAAAATGAAAAGGGGGCTGGGGTAGAGTATTTGCCTAAAATGTGCAAGGCCCTGGGTTCAACCTCTCAGTACAAATAAATAAATAAATAAATAAATAAATAAATAAATAAGTTCTTGTCAAAGTTCCTTAAACAGAATGAATTCTCTGTTTCCTCAGTCCTACAGGGATTTGTTTATATTTCTTGTCAAAGCACTTTTATCATTGTCATCATTATCAGAGGGGTGTTTCTATGCCTGTCTTCACGCCTAGGTCATAAGCTATGATAGTAAAAAAAACATATGTTACCATCTTTGGAGTTTCAACTGTAACTGAAAAGACACTGTGCATAGACTCAGTTCTAAAAAAACAACAAAGGTGACCGAATGGATGTCACTGTAATATTGCAGAAAACGTTCGTTCCATAGTTCAGAAGACAGTCTTTATATATTTATCAGAAATTCAGAGGAAAATTTTAAACGCTATTATCAGAAATATAAACTTTACTTTTTTTCTAACAGTCTATCGACAGCTGCCTGCAACCATAGCACTGTGGCATCCGATCCCATCAGATCTCGGAAGCTAAGCAGGGTCGGGCCTGGTTAGTACCTGGATGGGAGACTGCCTGGGAACACCAGAAGCTGTAGGCTTGGGAGAAGGACCTGGCAACCCCCTCCCAAAAATCAATCTGCCATTGAAAACACTATGTACAGCAGAGAAGCACTAAAAGTGTTGTACAGAGGGTCGCTATGAGTCAGATACCGATTCGATGGCACCTACCAACCAACATCCACAGCTATGCTGTTGATTATGCCCACATCTCCTGCAACTGGAAAGACACAGAACATGTTGCTATATAAAACAGATTCATTTGTTTAGAGAGACGGAAATGTTCATAATTCTGATTTGACAATTGCATATGGTATATATGAATGATTATGTATCCCACAAATATGTACCATTAAAATACTAATAAAAAACAGATTCACTGAATGAATTGATATATCAGCTCAAATGACCATAAGATATCTATTTTTAAAAAACTCAAAAGGGAACAAATACATAAATTATACCAGTAAGTTCATTTTAAAGTAGCACATTCAACTTTAGATTCTTTTCCTAGATTCTGGATTGGCTAGAATTTATGCTAAACATTCAGGCCTCAGTAAAACGTTTTTATGACATAAGAGACAGGAATAGAGCATGGGCTGAAGCCCATGCCCACCTCTTTCCAAATCTACAGCCAATGTAGACAATCTATGTAGGGAAAATGACAGAGCTCAACCCTGTAAGCATAGGTGAGGGGTCTTAATTACTCCTAATATTAAGACTGAAATGAACAACACTGTAGCTCAGTTTACCATCGTATCATTGTTATTGACTATACTGTCATGTAATACTGAAAATTTTTCCTTTACTCCTATCATTTTGTAATGTATGTCCATTAATCAGAAAAGAGGCCTGTGTAATCTTCTCCATCAACTATAGATTTTAGCACACGATGCCAAGCAGCTATTCATATAATCTAAAGACATAGTAGGGTGGAAAGTTAAGCAAAAACACTAACTCCCTAGAAATGAGTGCTATGAATAAAAATTAGATACATTTGTAAAACTCATATCACGATTTGCCCATTTGTACTAAGAAATCTAGCAACTGAACTCAACTCACTGTACTGAACACAATATGTGTTATAGGGCTTTTCTAACCTAATGTCATTATTAATAAGCTCATCTTAGATTTTGCTTCCCAGAAACAGAGTCTAAGAATTAAATCATAGAGACAAAAATGTAATTTCAAACAAAAAATTATAATATTCCTCTGACTAACATGAACTAAAATGGAATTCAAAATGCATGCATTCATAAATGATTAAAGAATTAGGAGTAAAAGGCACAAAATCAGAGAATCTACCTTACAACAAAGAAGCTATCCCAATCTCAAATACTTTGCATGGGCATGCAGTATAGGTAATACAAGCATTGATCTCTGAAAAGGAATATCTGCCAATAAAAAGTTAGTGGACATTTTGGTTGATGTTGTTACTTTTCTACTTCACCCAACTTTGGCAAGGAAGAATGTTTATTGTAAAGCCAAGGCCCACCAGACTTCCCCTTGTTACAATTATGTCTCCTGTCAAATGACTCCACTCAGCAGTGTTCCACTAGATTAACTTGCAGATGGAATTCTCCACTCACTGCTGGCTGCTCTAAGTTTGTGTAGAAATAAGGAATGACAAATGCCTGGAGGAAATTTTCTTTCACTCTATTTGAAAACAAGTCCATTAAAAAGCATGTGAAAATGTGTTTAGGAAACATTAAAAGCTACAGTACACAAAGCAATAGGTGTGGCTGTGTGAGTCAGTGGCTGGTGTATGGTGTGTGTGAAGGAAAACAAATTGTGGTTCAGATAAAGTCAAGTATAACATCTCAGCCAATTCTTTCTTACACAACAAAAGACACATTCTCCACCGGCACTGAAGGGGAAAGCGATCCCTTTATCTACCCTCCGTACTTTATTTCAGTATATTTGAACACACATCTACAAAGAGCAAGGCCCTCATTAGTGAAGGTCCAATGGACCACCTCTCCTTACTGGCAGTCATCTCTGTCCATCTCCAGGCATCTGTATCCCTTTACACCTCCAAGTAGGTGTTGATATCTCACCTTCCTTAATACGGGCTTCTCCAGCCACTCAATTTGAAATTGAAACAAGTCACCCCAATGCCCTCCTTAATCTTTCTTTTAGGTTTTCCCCAGAGGACAATCATGTTATACAATTTATGTATTAGCTATGCTCATGTTTTTGGTTTATCTCCACTGGCTATAAATTAAACTTCATGAGGGAAAGCATCTTGATTATTATCTCCTAATATCCTAGAAAAGAGAGGATAGTATGAGATTTTTCGAGAAAGTATTTTCTGAACAACACACAAATACTCCCTTGGTTTCAAAGAGATTATCATGTATGAATGAAGAACTGTAACACACAATTGAATATGCCCATGGATGTTCTGTTTGTGTGCTTGCCATTTTCTCCTCTCCTACCAAGACTGGAGGTACACAAAAGACACAAGGGAAGGATAAACTTTCATTAAGAAAAAGAGAGGGTAAAGAAAAAGACCAAGTTCTAGAGAAGGCAAGGTTGGTGAGCAAGAAATTCTGAAGACTGAGAGGGGATTAGCACGGACCTATGAGCAGTTTACTAATAAAGATAATTGGAATGGTTCTTTGGTTAATTTGACAATGTGCTAGGCTACATACCAGGGACCCTGGGGCCCTGGAAAGACATAATGATGAGATACAATGTTAAGAACCAGAATGGTATTTCTGAACCTCAATTAGATTTTTTTCACTGCTTTCCAATTTTTTTCAATGACTTAGGGCCTTCATGATAGAAATCCAAGAGACCCTGACAGGATATATAAACCATTTCAAAATTAAATGATGGTCTGTCTATAGATTAGATGCTTAGATCTTGTTACTGCCTTCAAATACATCTATGCTTCAGCCACACCTAATCCCTTGTGGTATATAGAAAAGGTAACCTCATTTCATGTAATTTAATTTTTTCACTTGCTATTATCCCTTCTTAGAATGCCCACTGCCCCAGAGTCCATCTGAAAATCATATGTAAATTAACTTTCTTTCCTTCCCCCCTACCCCCATACTGGGGTCTGAACCCAGAGCTTCACACTTGCATGCTTTGCAAGTGCTGGACCACTGAGCTGCACGCCCAGCCCATTTTTTTACTTTTTGAGACAGGGTCTCACTAAGATACATAGACTGCCTCTAGTCTCGAACTTGCGATCCTCCTGCCTCCACCTCCCCAGGCACTTGGATTACAGGCATGTGCCATTGCGACCGGCTCATAAATTAATTTTCAAAGACTTCTTTAACCATTTGTTCTGAAGATTCCTCCAAACAGCCAAGAAGAATTAGGAACATACCCTTTTGCTACTGAAATTCTCGCTGTTTTTCCTGCCTTGGTATTAAACGCTGAGCCCCTAGAAAGCAGGGAGTGTGTTCAATTATTGTTTATACTCCTGCCACTAAGATTCTTTCTGTCACACAATGGCTTTTAACACATATTTGTTGAATATGTGGGCAAATACACTCTTGAGAAATCCTAATCCCCTTGTCAAAAAAAGAAATTAAAGTAAGGTTCAGCTGCATTATCACATTAAAGAGTTGGTTGTTATCTTTTCAGTATTAGGAACATTTTCAATTCATATTAAATATATAGTATATGGCATTTTGTTAAAATATTTGATTAGCCATAATATATAGTCCATTTATTGATCAAGGGAAAACAGATTGTAGGAATTTGTTCTCGTACGAAGGGGTTGTATAAATAATACAGGAACCTCTCCCTGCTGTCTTCTAACAATGCGTTCATTTTTTTTTTTTTCCTGGAAAATGTTCAGATGTGGGCTCATGAGCCCAATTTTCTTGAACATATGTAGCCATTATCTCCAAATAAGCTTCACTGTGTGTGTCAGGAAATAAAGTGAATTTTCCTTGGTGCAGGCTCCTTGCCCATTTCTGTTATTTACCACAAGACGCCACGGGAGTGTAATATGTAAATCATGTCATCATGGACCTTTCATATTTCTGACAGAATGCGATGCTGGGAATATTCTGCCCCAAATCTGACATCAAAGAATCAGTTCTGAATCTTTCAGGGACAGATTGCGGCGCCAGCTTAATTCACTCTAATATTATCATGGAAATAATTTTTGCCATCAAAAAGGGAGTCACTCTGACCAATAATGTACCCTATGGAGTAAAGCTGACTATTTTAGGCTGGATAGCACCTGCCCCCTTTCAGTAATAGATGCTTAAAAATACTTTTATCCTCTGTAATTCTAACACAAGGGAAGAAAAATCTTTATGAGCCATCCTGTCAAGATGTGACAATCTGAATGAGAACAATTTAAAAATGTATGAGAAACTGAAAATGAATCATTTAAATACACTAAAAAAAGTCCTTGCTTGTGAGTGATATCCTTGAAAAATTACCCAATAATTTATCAAAAGAGAGCATCCCTATTCAAATGAGTGACATTTGGCAGGTTTTTTTTTTTTCTTTTTCTCTTGGATTTACAACTAATTTATTAAGCAGCATTCAAGCAATTGCTCTGAACTTAGGGTTTTGTTCTACTGAAAAAATCTGGCATATTTAATGGTATCATTTTTTCTTCTAAATTATAAATTGATTGGTACCTCTAAAGGTTTTTGGTTATTCTTAACACAAAAGAAGCAAAAAGGGAAAGGTCAAAGTTTGATCAGGAAAGAAAAGAATATGAAAGCCATCTGCTGCCTGTTGACATCAATCTCTTTGTTTCTTATCTACTAAGGTATGGTTGAGCCTGAAAATATTTAAAGGTCCAGTTCTGGCATGGTTTATGTGGAGGTGTCATGATTGTCTTTTACTACTGAGATCCAGAGGAACAACTAGATTATGTGTCAAGTTTCTAAATTTCAGTCATTAAATTAAATTAAATCAAATTAAAGTAAGGCTCAGCTGCATTATCACATTAAAGAGTTGGACCACTGAGCTGGGTACCTTCTACAAGGTACCCAGTCAATTGTGTATTACTTGAACTCTTATTTAATTTGTCATTTGTTCAAAAATGAGAAAAATAACTACTTCCTATTGTAGTGGTTACGTGAAAGATTTTTTCAATACTCATATTTATTTCTTTACTCTATTTCATAAGAAAAGCTCAAAAGTGGTCTTACTCATATAAAAGTAATTCTGTAATATTGTTAGATCTCATGCATATTATATAATACACCATACTATTTCATTTTTACTTCATACTGATTCAACTTCTATTGTGAAAGTTAAAGAGGAATTGTCTGTAATCGTAGTAACTCAGGAGGCTAAGAGAGGAGGATCACAGTTTGAGGCCAGCGGCAGGCTAAGCAACTTAGTGAGACCTTTTCTCAAAAGATAAAAATAGAGTCGTCATGGTACCCCATGCCTGTAATCCCAGCAACTTGGGAGGCAGAGGCAGGAAGATGGAAAGTTCAAGACCAGAGGAGCCTGTGTAACTCAGTGAGACCCTGTCTGGAAATAAGAAAAATAAAATTACGGGCTAGAGGTGCAGCTCAGTAGTAGAGCACTTGCAAAGCATGTTTGAGGCTCTGGGTTCAGGCCCCAAAAACAACAACAAGAAAAAAAAAAAAAAAGGAAGGAAGGAAGGAAGAAAGAAAAAGGAAAAATGGGGCAGGGGTGTGGCACAGTGGTGGAATGTGCTAGCTCTGCAAGAAAGCCCTGGGATCAACAAATATAAAAATAAGCAACAAATAAATAAGTAACATTCACACTGACTACAATCACTAGTGGGCTGGGATTCGGCTCAGTTGGTAGAGTGCTGCTCTGCAGTCTCTGAGGTCCTGAGTTCAATTCCGAGCACCGCAAAAATGGGAGAAGGAGGTGACAACCCACTCCCAAGGCAATCCCGAAACAGTCTGCTATTGAAAACCCTATGAGGGTCGCTATGAGTCGGACACGACTCAATGGCACCTAACAACAACAACAACAACAACAATCATTAGTGGCTCTGTTTGTCCTCTCGCCCTAGATCTAATTGCCATTCTATGTCCTGATTTGTGCACCACTACAGACTCTACAGATTAGTAGCTCAAGCTCTCCAGCCCTCAGCTCTTCAATTTGCCCCATCCACTGGGAGGCCCTGGTAGGAGACCTCTGCTTCTTTCCCTTGGACCTCATCTTGCAGTAGCAGCTCCCCTTTCACAGTGTCAGCTCTCAGTGGGTTTGGTAGCAGCATTTCCTCTCTTTAGACCTCTGGGCTTATGAAATGGCTTTTTGGCACTGCTAATCTTTGAGAGGGTTGGGATTTAGCTCAGCTGGTAGAGTGCCACTCTGCAGTCTCTGAGGTCCCACGTTCAATTCCCAGCACCGCAAAAATGGGAGAAGGACATGGCAATACACTCCCAAGGGAATCCCAAAACAATTAGCCATAGAAAACTCTATAAGGGTTGTTATGAGTCAGAAACAACTCGACAGCACCTAACAACAACAACAACAACAACAATCTTTGAGAGTATCACCATCACTTATTGGTCCTTATCTCTGCCCAATTAAACATTCAAATGTGCCATCTAATGACTATCGGGATCTTGATTACTATATAGTCCTTCTACATACTACACCAAATCTATTTCAAATATAATTAAGTTAGGATCATCTACTCATATATTTAAACTTTTATATAATAGTTACTCAATAAATGTGCTATTCTTTAGCCCCTTATATGTATTTCCTCCATTCTCAGAACCCTATAACTTCTTATTATTAAAAATAGAACACAACATCAAATAAACTTGATTAATTATGATTGTCTACTTATCACCAATTTCAATGGCATTTTTTCCAGCATTTACACTTCCTATTTTCTAGGACACACTGCTCCTGGACCCTTTCTTTTTTCTCTCTCTTTCACTTTGGATTTCTTTGAGTTTTGTTTCTCTAAATGTAGACAGTCTCTGTAAATATTGAACTAAGTTGATTAGGTACTCCATTGGAACTTTTATGCTAATTTATGGCATATTAGTAATATTTCTTCAATGATTAACACTTACTATGTAAGACCAGCCTTACCCCCTCTCTCTGCATTTCACAACCCCTTATTATTCAGAACCACTATTGGATAACCCAAAAATGAATAATGTTTAGGCAAACGTTATGAATGGGCTACATTAAAAACTGAACTTAACATCTCCTATCACAAATGATTCCCTTGTTTCCATTAAGTGAACCTGAATCCTCCTGGATACTCACTCACAATGAAACCTAGTGGTTGTCACCAGTGACTTAACTTTTTGTGTCTTGTCTCCACACACAATTAGTAGCTAACACCAAAGAACCTTTTGCCATTTCACATTCTGTGTTCATTGCCTTTTCTCTATCATTACTACTGTTCTCAATCTGGAGAGCTACAATCACTGAAATATTTTTTCAGCTTTTACTTCTCCAATCTGCTTTGCACATTACTACATATAGTAGTTAAAATTTTTCAGGGATTCCCATTTGCCATATAATAAAGTAGAAATCCTTTAACTTGATATCTAAGGAATTTTATATTATGCCAATGAAATAGTCCATTCTTAGTGCCTGTGAATTATTTCAAAACTCCAAGTTCAAGTCAATGTAAACAGTCTTAACATATATTCATTATCCTCTTAATTCTATCTCTTTGTTCCATCTCTTCTGCTTGAAGCCCTTCCTAAAATATACATCTAAACCATGTCCACCTTCAAGGACCATATAAATAGCCACATTCTTTTAAATTCCTCCTTATGGCCCAGTCTTTTTCAAGCCATACAACACTATTTTTTAATTGTTTAGGAGAAGTATTTGCCTTCAGCTGAGTTATCCCTGGTCTAAAAGTGGTATAAACTCAGTTTAGAGGAAGTACATAATCCCCTCAGAGCCAATATAATTGTATTTTGAATTCACTGTAACTCCTTGAGGGAAGGATTCATATCAAATTTATCTTTGTAACCCCATGCACTCATTTTTGTACTCTTTGTAACCTGCTGTTTTGCCATGTAAACTCCATAATTAGACTGTCTGAGTTTGATTCACATTACTAATAACATGGAAAATAAATTAAGTATTTAGAAGCCTGTTTCTTCATGGATATAATTAGGAGAGCAAAAAATCCTAGGATGATTGGGAAGATTAAATGAGATAATGTATGTAAGGTCTTGAAGAGAAGACAGCATTGTAAAGCAATGCTTTTCATACACAAATTAATTAATAAATATTTTTGTATAAACTCAATCATATGAAATAATGGAATCATCAGTTAAATAAATTTAGTATTATGTTACAAATTTTCATCTGACGTACATGCTATGGCTTCCTTCCTATAAAATTTTGATCTTCCTTGCAAAATTATTTTGAAATAAAAACTACTCCAAAGTTTTTTCCCAATTAAATTTGTACCAACATGGGTTGCATCTCATTGTCTGTGCCAATCATACTGTGATAGACAGGTAGGTCTGGAAAGTATGGAACTGTATTTTATTTATATTTGTGTCCGCTCTGTGCTTAAAATATCTGGCACAAGTAAGCTTTTGAAAAAAAACTAAAGATTATGGGAAAATGGAAATAAAACAGCCAACTATGCCTATAAATTACTTTACATCATACCTAAGTATAAATATGTACCCAATATGAATATATTCCCAATAGTTTTACAGGGATGCTGTTTGGCAAGGACAGACTAATACAAACTTCTCCATTGTTAACAGCTTATATTTGTCTATCGGAGCCCATGGCATACTAACTGAATATCAACTTATATTTTCTTTAAATTTTAAGATGTCCTACAGATGTTCTGATTTTAAAAATTTGGAAAAATCTATCTTTTGTATACAAACTTCATAATCATTGTCAATCATGTTGCATGTAACATAAAAATGTATATGGCCATTTTATATTTCAGTTTTCATACAGTCTCTTGAAGGTACCAATATTTTGATAATACTATAAAAATAAAATGAATGGAATGTAATTTAGTAGAAGTAAAATCAGGCACAGAATTGGTAGTCTCTTAAGAGTAAATATCAATAAATACCATGAAACATTTGCACAGATTACATCTTTAATTGAATTCAGCAACTCTGAAGAAAGTAAAATTTCCAAAAGTATATGTATATGTAAACATCTGCATATACAAATGATATTATCTCTAACTCAAAAATTTTGTCACGTTAAAAAAAAAATTCCTAAGCAGAAGTGACAACTTATGAGTGAACTTCAGACATTATGGAAAGTCTGGATGAAATGAAATCATAAATTTTATCGTTTCCTTTCCTTTTTTGATGAAAAAAAGTTAAACCAAAGAAGTTTCAATTACTTTTTGGAGGATACAGTATGTTATATATGTACAAGGTGGAATGATTAAATTGAGCTGGTAAACATATCCATATTTATCAGTAATTGTGGTGAAACATTTGAAATTTAGTGACTTTAAAATATACATTATTATTATTATTATCATTATTATTATTATGCATTACTGGGGAGCTGAACCCAGGGCCTTGTCCATGCTACACAAGTGCTATATATACTACTGAGTTGTATCCCTACCCTGTTTTTTTTTTTTTTTTAATTTGTTTTACTTTGAGATAGTGTTTCATTAAGTTATGTCTGCTGCCTCAGGCCTTGAACTTGCAATCCTCCTGACTCCACCTCCTGAGTCACTGGGGTTATAGACATGTGCCACTATGTTCAGCAAAATGAACAATATATTATTAATGACTATATTTTCCCAGCTTCATACAGATCTCAAAAACTTCTTCTTCCTAACTATTGAAACACTCCCAGTTCTTTCATCTCCCTGTCCAGCCTTCAATAACTACTCTACTCTCTGTTCCTCTGAATTCTACAATTTGAGATTCCACAAATAAATGAGTTCTTGTAGTAGTTGTTTTTCTGTGCCTGGCCTACTCACGTAACGTGTTCCAGATCTATTTTCTCAAAAATGACAAGTGGGATTGTTGGATCACATGGCATTTTTATTTTCAGTTTTTAAAATGTTTTTGAAATATCTTCATATTACTACATATTATATTCATATTTCAGTAATACATCCAGCAATTTACATTCCAGTCAATACTGCACAAGGGTACCCTTTCTTGTGAACCCTTTCAATAACAATAACCCCGTTATTGTTTTGATAATAGCCATTCTGACAGGTGTGAAGTGATATCTCATTGTGGTTTCCATGTGTATTTCTCTAATTCTTAGTGATGTTTATTTAGCATTTCTTCATGAACCTATTAGGCATCTGCATGTCCTCCTTAGAGAAATGTTCATATCCTTTCCCGAAGTTTAAATCAAGGTATTTGTTTTCCTGCTCTTGATTTTTTTGAGATCATGAAATTTTAAAATATATTTTTATAAAGAGACAATACAAGTCTGTACACTCAACAGCGTCAATATCACTTCCAAAGGACACAGTTAGTTTTTAAGGGTACAAAAGTTTTAGATATCACCAAGCTTCAATTTCCGAAGTGCAGCAAAATTCAATATAATCTCTTCCTTTAGTATTTAATTTCTGTTGTTGTTGTTGTTAGGTGCTGTTGAGTCGGTATCCGACTCATAGTGACCCTCATTTGGTTTTTAATGGCTGAGTGTTTCGGGATTGCCTTGGGAGTGGATTGCCAGGTCCTTCTCCCATTTTTGCGGTGCTGGGAATTGAACCTGGGCCCTCAGAGACTGCAGCTCAGCACTCTACCGACTGAGCTAAATCCCAGACCTTAATTTCTGTAGTAAAAGGTAATTATCTTTAATACAATCCCAGAGATAGGAGATAAATGGAAAAAAATTGTCAAAAGTAGAGACATATGGAATACTTATAAGAAGCAAATTACTGAGCAGTCTCATTGTTTCCTCATCAATCACAATGAGCTTGGAAAAATCTGAATAATTATTTCAAAACTACAACTAATTGGATCAATTACACTAGTCTTTGGAATATATATTTGTTGCTATATAGCAGGCCTGCAGCCCTATCACTATGGTGTCAGATCCCATCAGATCTCGGAAGCTAAGCAGAGTCGGGCCTGGTTAGTACTTGGATGGGAGACCACCTGGGAACACCAGAAGCTGTAGGCTTGGGAGAAGGACCTGGCAGCCCACTCCCCAAAAACAATCTGTCATTGAAAACCCTATGAATAGCAGAGAAGCACTGGCAATAGTGTTTCACCTATTGTACGTAGGGTCATTATGAGCCAGACACTGACTTGATGGCATCTAATTACAACAACATATTGTATGCAAAATTCTAAAGTAAATGCATCTTACTAAACATTTTTAGCTAGTTCCTTATAAGCTTCTTTCTGAACATATTCTTTACAATGTTTTCTCTTAAACAACTGCTATCTATATGGAATAAAAATAATACAACATCATGTCCTCAATGTATATTATTTTTCAAAACAAAATTAAAAAGGAAGTCTATATTTCAAAGAATCAAATTTAGAAAAATCAAATTCTTGTCTAACTGAATTGTCCAGAGTATTTTTTCTCTTTGTCTTATGTGGCAATGGAGGATCCCAGAGAAACATATATCAATTAAATTATTTTAAGATAAGCTAAACTCCTAGTTCAGAGTTATGCAGAATAAATAAGAATAATTTTCAGTTGGTAAAATGGGACTGGCAATGCAAATTTCTGAGTATTCCAAAACTAGCCGGTTCTCAAGGAAGGGAGAGGAAGAGAGAGAAGAGGTATAATATATATAATCATACAATGACTTAAATAACAGTACATACACAATGATTCTAGGGCATATTGTGGATAAGCAGTAAGAAGCTCAGTTTTTTCCTAAGGTTTATTTAGCCCATGGAAGCTCTTATTATGTAAAAATAGAGTGTGTATGCAAGTTATCATCTCAAATAGGAAACACAAAAAGTACCTTAATCAATTATCAACACATCAAGCCCCACCCCCTTCCGCCGGGAAGATTTCAACAGCACACTGTAAACCTTATTGGTTCTTATTTTAATCCACACATACAAGGATATTCTTCTCTAAATATTCTACTTTTTTTCAAATAAAGTGATCATTTCTAAAGCACAAAAATAAGTTACATCATTTTATAACCCCAAACTGATAAAAACCCTTAAATATATCAAAAATTTCAAGAAAATTATAAGCTGCCATATTTTTCAAAATATTCTGGGGAAATATTATTTTTTATCTCTAAATCCAAATCATAATAGCCAAAAAGTGGCAAGAACCTAAATGTTCATCACTGATGAATGGGAAAATGAAATACTTACCCACATAATGAAATACTACTCTGCAGGAAAACTGAGTAAGATACTGATACATAATACACCATGGAAGAACACTGAAAATATATAGCTGAAGTAAGCTAGTTGCAGAGGACCACATAATATGTCATACTATTGACATAAAGAATCCAAGATTAATAAATACATGGAGATAGAAAGTGATGACCAGGAGCATGGCATTTAGAAGAATAAGAGGTGACTTCTAATGAATACTAAGTTTCTTTATTAGCATGATGAACATTTTCTAAAAACCACGCAAAACTCCATAAATATGAATATACTAAGTCCAGAATTATACCTCAGTAAAGTTTTTATTTTTTTAATAAAATCTTACGCCATGTATGGACATAAGAAAAAATTAATGAGCAAACTCATGAAAAATTCTTTGCCCAGTGACTTCATCATAATATTACAGGAATGTTAGGTATGCCTAGCTATAATTATTATTTAAAAATGTATTTATCTATATTAATTTTTAAATTATAATAACAATATAAAATATTTAATTTCATATTTTCAGAATGAATGCTGTATTCTTACCTACCACTTTACTAATTTACTTCTGAAAACCCAAAATTATGTTTTTGTAAATAAATGTATTTCATAGCAACAATTATACAACGTGTTTCATTAGTCTTCTTCCTAGAAAGTGTTATTATTTAACACAATTTTCTGTACTTCAAAATTGTTGTTGTTTTTGTTGTTGTTGTTGTGTGCCATCGAGTTGGTATCCAACTCATAGCGACCCTCATAGGGTTTTCAATGGCTGACCGCTTCGGGATTGCCTTGGAAGTGGATTGCGAGGCCCTTCTCCCACTTTTGTGGTGCTGGGAATTGAACTCGGGACCTCAGAGACTGCAGCACAGCACTCTACCAACTGAGCTAAATCCCAGCCCGTACTTCCAAATAAGATCTACTTTTTCCTCATACTATCATAATTGTAAATGGTGTTGTTAGGTGCCCTTGAATCATGTCAGACTCACAGCAACTCTAATAGGGTTTTCAACGGCTGGTTGTTTCAGGATTGTTCAGCTCGGTTGGTAGAATTTCACCCTGTGCTCTCTCAGGCCCTGGGTTTGATCCCCAACCCTATAAAAATGGGAGAAGGACATGGCAGACCACTCCAGAAAAATTCAGCCACTGAAAGCACTATGAGAGCTGCTATGAGTTGGACCCAACTCAAAGGCACCTAACAACAACAATAATGTAAATGAATATCTTTCTTTTGTGGATGTAAAAAGAACCCATACTGAGAGGCAGGTGCTGTGGTGCACACCTGTAATCTAAGCGACTAAGGAAGCAGAGGCAGAAAGATTGCAAGTTTGAGGCCAGGGGCAGCCTGGGTAATCAAGAGTCTGTATCAAAGAAGTGAAAAGGGGGCTGAGAGTACAGCTCAGTTGTAGAGCACTTGTAAATCATGTGTGAGGCTCTGGATTCAGCCTCTTAATACTGCAGAAAACAGAAAAACAAAACAACAACAAAACCATACTGAGAAATTATACATTGAAAAACAATTGCCACGCCAGATGTAGTGGTATATGCCTATAGTCCTAGCTATTCAAGAAGCTGAAGTTGGAGGATTACTTGAGGTCAGGAGTTCAAGATCAGCCTGGACAACAGAGATACCCTAGGTCAAAATCAATACATAGAATCATAAAGGACAGTGAATAACAACTAAACAAATATTGTCTCTAATAGTATTTTTGTAAAAAAAAAAATTTCAGAACCAATTTGTAATACAGTGTCATGTGTCTATCCTCAATACAAGCCTGCAGCCCTATCAGTGTGGAATCAGATCTTGGAAGCTAAGCAGGGTCCAGCCTGCTTAGTACTGGGATGGGAGACCACCTAGGTACACCAGGTGCTGTAGGCTTGGGAGAAGGACCTGGCAACCCACTCCCAAAAATCAATCAGCCATTGAAAACACTATGAATATCAGAGAAGCACTGACAATAGTGTTTTGCCTGTTGTACATAGGGTCACTATGAGTTGGATACTGACTCAATAGCACCTACCAACAACAACAACAACAAATCCTCAATACAAAGGTAAGTTTTCTTATAAAAGTTTAATAGACTCTAAGAAGTTGTAGGGGTTTCTGTTGTGTTTTGTTTTTGCATTTGGGGTTTTTGGTTCTTCTTTATAAGCTTGCTTTTAAGACAGCTGCAACTGCAGAGCAAACATTCACATAAGCATGGGAACCAGTCTCTACCATTTAGTTTACATGTATTTTAGGACTTCATTTTCTGTGTCAAATATTGGACTACACAATCTGCAAGATTATTCCAACTCCATAAGGCCATGATTTGTCATCTTCTAAATGATTTATATTTTATTATAAATTAATCTTCAGTACTATCCATGATGTCCCACATCATTATTATTCTGGAAAAAATGAAGAAAATATACTTTTCATATCAACAAAGCCCCAAAACAGAGTGTGACAATTCCACTGAGTGAATTTATGCTAATAAGCATAAACAACTATCTTGGAGGATTACCTAATTATTATGTATACAACACATCATGCTTTCTAAGTGCGTTAAAGCTATTAATTATTTCTTCCTTACAAACATCCTGTTTTCTTTGCCAACTTCTTATTCTCCTTACCTTTTGGGATAGGACCCAAGTAAGAGAACAACTTGGTTTTCAAAATCCAAAACTGCTGCCATGTTATAAATGAGGAATAGTTTACTGAAGTGCTAATCTAACACTAAGCACATCCTAATGCATTGTTTTTGCTTCATGGTTTACACAATTGTATTTGTCTGGCTAACTTCTTGCCTACAAAAGGAGTGATCATATTCTGTGGTATTCAAAAAAATCCATGTTTCTATTAACACTATTCAAAGAACTGAAACAGACATTCCCACATGCCCAATAACCCCCTTGTTTCTTCTGGAAACTCCTAGAATAGTTGCAAGGAGGGATTGTTGGCACCCAGTTTTGATGACCACAGCCATCTATACAATCCTATTACCTCTCTCATTGTATAAACCCTTGATGTACGATATTCTCTAAAAGCCCAAAGCACAATGCACTGTGCAGTCATTGTGATTATTAAGAAAATTAATATGTGGCCATAAGATCAAAATTCAGAGGTTCAAATTCAGAAACATATTTCAGGTTACTCTCATTTAAAAATTGTAACAATATGAAACACACAATATAGATTCTGCTTTGAGAAAAATCAGAGGGCCACAATTCAAATGAGATGCATAATGCTAATTAGGGGGGTGGGCAGTTAATAACAAGTACTGAATGGTTTCAAACAATTTTTAAGGTTTTGATATATACCAAGGATAAATTATACATGGCATATGTATAATGTAAATTTCTATTACAAAAAGGTTTGGTTACCTGATCATTTAAGCATAATAAAAGACAGATTTGTCTATTTTCTAGTGAAAGGAAACAAACTGACTTCAATATTAAAGTTCTTCAGCAACTCCTTGCCGATAAACAATTAATCCAGTTAATTATAAATAATGCTTGTTAATTCACTAAAAGAAAGACAAAAATCAAGTATTAAGTGTTATTTCCAGTGTTAGAGGTAGAAAATAAAAGCAACAAAACTGCGTTTTTCATTTTTTTAAGCAATTTTTTTTTCAGAATTTTATTTATTTATTTAAAGATTTCCCCCAGCCTAGCTATGGATATTATATGACCACACTCATTTATACTGGAATATGAGATTTCATTTTATAACCAAAGTAAATTAGTTTCCCTAGAAAATAAACAAGCAGCTAGAGAGGAAAAGGTATCATTTCCAATTAGCCAGACCTCTGCTAGTCCATGTTTAATGTCATGATACAATGAAATAATCTCACACGTGTTGCTGTTAGGAACAAGCTTCATTAGAAAAGTCAAGAAAAAGCCGTAGTTCTGCATGTCTTCTGAACATACTTGATAATTAAACCCATATGCCTCAATAGATCTGGAAAGAATGTGAATAAAGCAAGGAGAAACAAAAGAAGCTAGCTTAGAAACCCACTGTTTGGGATGATTGTATCAAAAATTGCTTTTCACTTTTCTGAGATCAAACTAGAATTTTCTGGATAAAAATTCTCATGTTGCTTTCTAAAAAAAAGTTTGCTTAGGCAAACATAATTATTGCTTGATACTTTAATCTGTGGGTCTAGAAGCCAACATCATATTTGGAGAGAATATGAAAATTAAAGGAAAACAGTCTAAGAAAAAAATATCAAATTTTTTAACTAGAGAGCCAGAACTCAGATATTTTTTTAAAAGGCTTCAGAATGCTTTCAATATGTCATACAAATAAGGACAAATGAATGGAGTAAAGAGTAGATAATTCCAAGGAGACAGAATACTTACTAGTCATTTTGTTGTTGTTGTTGTTAGGTGCCATCGAGTCGGTATTGATATCCGACTCATAGCGACCCTCATAGGGTTTTCAATGGCTGATGGTTTCAGGATAGCCTTGGAAGTGGATTGTCAGGCCCTTCTCCCATTTTTTCAGTGCTGGGAATTGAACTCAGGACCTCAGAGACTGCAGCACAGCGCTCTACCAACTGAGCTAAATCCCAGCCCGTCATTGAGAGTTCATTAAATAAGTCTTACTGAAAGAGGTTAGACTTAAGCCAGGTTTTGAAAGGCAACACAGAAGCCGAATGGTTGAAAAGCAAAGCAACGAGATCCAAAGAAATAGAAGCTCAAAATTTTAAATGAGTGAGGTGGACAGATATACTTTCTGGGGTATAGAAATCCATAAGAAAGTTAGCACATTAATAAAATTTAGGGCTTGTGACAGGATTCAGAGAAGTTTAAATGTCCTTCAAAAGATTAACTTGATATAGTAAGCCTAAGTCACTCTCTGAGCAGAGAGAGAAAGGTCTCCATGAGTAGAAAAGTAACAACAAAAAGAGAAACAATAGTGTGAAAAGGGCTATGTGACAATCAAAATTAGTATAAAATATGTTTTGAATGATAGCTAATAACCTGACTTGCAGATTGAATGTTCCCTAAAAATGGATATATCCTTACTATTGTAAATGTCAGTTTATGTTTAATGCTATTTATATTACAGCTACTTCCCAGATTTCTGAAGGGCACAGATAGAGGAAAATCATAAAAGAGCATTAAAGTAGTAAATGAGAGTGAGTAAGCATATATCAGGAACATTTAACTAACAAAAGCCACTGCTGTTTAACACAACACGGAGTACTAAATCACTGGCCATCAAAGGAAAGCTAAATAAGATGACTTTCTTTCATTCCTTTATTTATTTCACCACAAAGCAAATATTGATGTGTAAAATTATAGTCAAATAAAAGCAGAAACAGGAGTTCATCAAGAGCTTTTTTCTTCCTTTGAACTGAAAGAATAGTTTTGATATTTAAATGAAAAATACTAAATAGCAGAATGAAAGAACCTTGTGTCCTTTATAACAAAATTACAAAATTCAAATACTCTACATAGGACTATTTCTTTCAGCTGAGCTCCCAGATTAAGACACACTAGGGAGAAGGACATGGCTAACCTGTTCCAGAAACAATTAGCCATTGAAAACCCTATGAATAGCACAGAAACACTATCAGATAGTGCCAGAAAATGAGTCCCCCAGGTTGGAAGGCACTGGAAAGACAACTGGGGAAGAGTTGCCTCCTCAAAGTAGAGTCTACTGTGATGACAGGAATGGAGTAAAGCCCCCGGGATCTCCATTTGCTGATATGGCAAAACTGACTCAAAATGAGGAGGAACAACTGTAAACATCCATTAATAACAGGAATGTTGAATATACATAGTATCACTCTAAGAAAATTAGAAATAGTCAAAAGGGAAGTGGTGTGCATAAGCATTGACATTCTAGGCACCAGTGAGCCAAAAATTGACTGGCAGGACCATTTTTAATAAAATAATCATATGGTCTACTATGCTGAGAATAACAGATTAAAGAGAAATAGGATTGCATTTCTCATAAAAAAAATCTCAAGATCTGTCCTGATATACAATTTTCTCAGTGACAGAATAATATTCATATGCCTACAAGAAGGCCATTAACATGACTATTATTCAAATTTACACACACACCCCACTAAGGCTAGAAATGAAGATAGGGAAGATTTTTCCCAGCTGCTGCAATCTGAAATAGATCGACCATGCAATCAGAATGTACTGTTAATTACTGGTGACTGGAATGCAAATGCTGGAAACAAAGAGGAAGGCTCAGTAGGTAGAAAATATGGCCTTCGTTATAGAAATGATGCTGGAGATCACATGATAGAATTCTGTTGGACAAATGACCTTTTCATTGGAAATACAATTTTTCAACAACATAAATGACGACTATATACATGGAAGTCACCAGATGGAAAATACAGGAACCAAGTTGACTCCATTTGTGGCAAGAGACAATGAAAAAGCAAACATCAAAAGTCAGAACAAGGCAAGGGGCTGGTTGTGGATCAGTGCATCAATTGCTCATACGCAGGTTCAAACTGAAACTGAAGAGAATTAGAACAAGTGTGTGACAGCCAAGGTATGACCCTAAGTATAACCCACCTGAGTTCAGAGATCACCTCAAGAACAGCTTTAACGCATTAGACACTAAGGATCTAAGACCAGATGAGTTGTGACATGACATCAAAGACTTCCTTGATGGGGAAAACAAAAGGATACTGAAATTACAGGAAAAAAGAAAAGATGAAATTACATGTCAAAAGAGACTCTGAAACTTACCTTTAAACATCCAGCAGCTAAAGTAAAAGGAGGAAATGATGAAATTAAGGAACCAAACAGATTTCTAAGGGCAGCTCAAGAAGACAAAATCAAATATTATAATGATATGTGCAAAGAGCTGGAGACAGAAAGCCAAAAGGGAAGAAAAGGCTGTGTTTTTCTCAAGCTTAAGGAATTGAAGGAAAAATTCAAGCCTTGAGGGTCAATAGTGAAGGATTTTACTGGGAAAATATTAAATGACAAAGGAAATATCAAAAGATGATAGAAGGAATACAGAGAATCATACCAAAAAGAATTAGTGGGTGACCAATCATTTCAAGAGGCTGCATATGATCAGGAACCAATGGTACTGAAGGACAAAGAGGAAGCTTCCTGGAAGGAATTGGTGAAACACAAGGCTGCAGGAGTTGATGGAATATCAACAGAGATGTTTCAATAACAGATGCAGCACTGGAGGTGCTAACTCGTTTATGCCAATAGATTTGGAAAACAGCCACCTGGCCAACTAAGTGACTGGAAGAGATCCATATTTGTGCCTATTCCCAAGAAAGGTGATGCAATTGAATGTAGAAATTATCAAACAATATCATTAATATCACACACAGCAAAATTTTGCTAAAGATCTTTATTCCCATTCTTTGTTCCTCCATGTTGGATTTTACCTCCCTCCTTTTCTAGTCATTTAGTAGCAGAGAATATCAGAAAGATGTCTACCTATATTTACTATGCAAACAAAGTTGACTAAGTGGATCACAACAATTAAAGAATAACATTGTGAATAATGTGAATACCAGAACACTTCAATGTATTTATGGAGAATGTATAAATGGACCAGGAAGCTGTCATTCGAATAGAACAAGGAAACCTTGCTTGGTTTAAAGTCAAGACTACTCTGCATAGGGGCTGTATAATTTCACAGTACCTCTTCAATCTCTATGCTGAGCAAATAATCCAAGCAGCTGGACTTTATGAAGAATACAATATCTAGATTGGAGGAAGATTTACTAACAACCTGTGTTATGCAAATGACATAACTCGGCTCCCTGAAAGTAAAGAAGATTTGAAACATTTACTGATAAAGAGCAAAGAACACAGCCTTCAGTATGGATTGCACCTCAACATCAGCAAAACAAAACTCCTTACCACTGGGTCAGCATGCAACTTCATGATTAATGAAGAAAAGATTGAGGTTGTCCAAGATTTTACTTTACTTGGTTCTACAATCAACACCTGCAGAAGCAGCAATCAAAAGATGCTTTGTACTAGGAAAACCTGTTACAAAAGAGCTCTTTAAACTGCTGAAAGGTAAAGATGTCACACTGAAGATGAAGATGCACCTGACCCATGCCATGGTATTTTCAATTGCATCATATGGTTGTGAAAACTGGAAGTTGAATAAGGCAGACAGGAGAAGAATGGATACTCTTGAATTATGGTGCTGGACTCCAATATTGAATATACCATGGACAGGAAAAAGAACCAAGAGATCTTTCCTAGAAGAAGGGCAACCAGAAAGCTCCTGGAAGCTAGAATGGCTAGACTGCATCTGACATATTTTGGACATGTAGTCAGGAGGGACCAATCTCAGGAGAAGGACATCATGTTTGAGAGAGTGGCAAGTAAGCGAAAAAAAGGAAAACCTTCAACTGGATGCACTGATCCAATGGCTGCAACAATGGGCTTAAACATAAAAAAACATAGTGTGCCTGGCACAGAATCTGAGAGTATTTCATTCTGTTGTACATAGAATCGCTATGAGTCTGACCTGACTCCACAGCATCTAACAATAACAAATATTTGTTGTTGTTGTTGATAGGTGCCATGGAGTCATTTCTAACTCATAGAGACCCTCATAGAGTATTCAATGTCTGGTTGTTTCATAGTGACCCTCATAGGGTTTTCAATGGCTGATTGTTTCAGGATTGCCTCAGGAGTGGATTGCCATATCCTTCTCCCATGTTTGTGGTGCTGGGAATCAAACCTGGGGCCTCAGAGACTGCAGAGCGGTGCTCTACCAACTGAGCTAAATCTCAGCCTAATAAGTATTTGGTCATACATAAATAGAGGCAATGCTTGAAAATATGGAATTAGTAATCCAATATAAGAATTTGGAAGAACAAATTGTATCCCACATAGCAAAAGACAAACTGTAAGGACTTTTTCTTAAAGCAAACCTTTGATAAACTTGCAGATGGAATATGTGCTTATATTTATATAAAGGTATCATCTGCTGTAGGCATGCTCCATTTTGGTAATCTGACGTAAAAACTTAGAAGAACATATGGTATAGAAGGTATGCTTTTAAGGGCATTTGATGAACCTAAATTGATTTTTTTCTTTCTTTCTCCTCTTCTTCTCTCTTTCTTGTTATATTTTTAGAAAAAGTTTTTAAATTTTTATTCTTTTTTAGAAGTTTTTGATATATAGTACACCTTCGTCCTACCTTCTCCAACATATAAGAAGAAGCTTGCATTTCATGACCCATATCACTAGCCACATAGAATTAAATTAGAGTTGGCCAACAGACCAAAGCTTTCCTGTAATATTTTTTTTCCCAAGAGCATCATTGTGAGACATTCTTATCAAGTTAAAGCTATTTCCTTGAATGGAAGTGAGATAAACTTGAAAGAAGTTTGTGAGTCATTTTGCTACCACTTCTCTTTGCAACACAATAAAAGATAAGATCAAGGCAGAGGGCCAGAGAAAAGAAAAGTGCAGTCTGGTGAGAAAACTAGGAGATGAAAAAGTTTAGGTCACGGGTACCATGTCCTTTAGGGAAATACCGAAACCTGCCTCCACCCCAGCTCCCATGCAGCCATGAGGTAAACAGGCCGACTCTAGTGCACACTTCCACCATTATGTGCTGCCTTGCAACAGGTCAAGTGATCATGGATTGAAACACCTGACACTGTGACTGGCAATAAACCTTTTCTCTCTCTGTCTTTTCTTTTCTTGGTAACTTTTAATGTACAACTTAATGGGTCTCA
This sequence comes from Pedetes capensis, assembly GCA_007922755.1. Classification (NCBI taxonomy): domain Eukaryota; kingdom Metazoa; phylum Chordata; class Mammalia; order Rodentia; family Pedetidae; genus Pedetes; species Pedetes capensis. The sequence goes on along the minus strand of VMDO01016126.1, from coordinate 15,028 downwards.
TTATGACATCTGCATACATGCATTTCATTTTCCGTTACTCATGTTCACTTCCCCTTACCCTCTCATATCCCTCACTCCCTCCCCACCAATGTCCCCCCTTCTATTTGCATGTCTTGTGTGAGCATATGTATCTATATACCTTTGATCTTTTTAAATTGGTTATTTCAATATTTTGTGACAGGGATAGAAATCTGATTAACACAGAATGGGGGAGAAAAAAGAAAAGAGATGGAGGAAGAGATGTTGGAAAGAGAAAGGGTGGCTTGTTTCCTATGACTATTCAAGTCCTGATTCAATTTTCAGAAAATATGTAGGACTTGCAGTTTTCTGTCCTTTGGTTACATTGTTTTTGTTATTTTCAAGGAGCTTTTTAAAAGAATTGCTCCACAATCACTTCTTCTGTTTTAGCATCACTGGCAAGGAGCTTAGAGAAATTGCTTGGCTGGAGGAGCAGTGTTTCACCGATACATCATTCCAGCTCATCTACATTGGAGTCAAGGAATAGCAAAACTGGTAATGTCACCCTACATGAAGACTCCGGAGATTTTACCCCAGAGATCTCAAGTGTTCATGATTTAGTCCTCAGTCTTGTTTACTTGGGCTCTGATGACTGTCTTACCTTAGATACTTTAGCAAGCTCTATTTCACCACTTATACTTTGGATTTGCTTTACATTTTTCTACAGAACTGTTCCCAATCCTATTATTTTTTACCTAAGTGTTTAATGCCTGCAACTGTACCTCTATGGTGTCCCATTTCGTCAGATCTCAGACGCTAAACAAGGTCGGGCCTGGTTATTACTTGGATGGGAGACCACCTTGGAACACTAGGTGATGTAGGCTTGGGAGACGGACCCAGCAGCAATCCACTCCCAAAAAACAATCAGCCATTGAAAACCCTACGAAACAGCAGAGAAGCACTGACAATAATAGTGTTTTGCCTATTGTACCTAGGGATGTTATTGGCTAGACACTGACTTGAGGGCACCTAACAACACAAACAACAGGTGTTTCATGCTTCTGCCTTGCAAAAATTCATTTGCCATTAATGAGAAGTTCTTCAATGTGTCTTCAAAGTCATATTATAATATTTCCAAGTGAAAAATATTGTTCTGGGCATAAATTACATGACTTAGTAAGTACAAGTTGAACATATTCTATAAGCAATATACAGTTGAAGACATGTGGGATGAATTAAAGAAAAATCAACAGCAGATGACTGTTACTTATGGTAATTCTTCAAGTTATATAACTTAAGTTATCCTATAAAAGATTCTGTCTACCTATTTTTTCTATGATAAGCTTAGACTCTGCCTCACCAGATTATGTTGAGAGCTAACTGAATTAGAATGGAGTATTCCTTCTTCCACCAACTGTTAAGGGCAAGTTCCCTTTTGGCTGAACTTTTGTATTGTCTATCATGCTGGATTCTCTTTCACTTTCCTTGCAGAAAAATTCAGAAAAAAGCTATGATTTAGATGGACACTGAAGTATATTTGCCTTAATGTTTAAAAAAAGAAGTGTTTTGAATCTAGTTTATTAACTTACTTAACTAACACCTACACTTTTTATTAATTTTAAATATGTATCACTGTACATATAAAACCACTTATTCTGAATATTATTTCCATTCCTTCACATGTAAACATCTTTATCCAAAGACAGAATCTACTATTTTCTCCACGTATATTATTCTTTTCAACTACATTTAACTGAAATGGCTGAATTAGCCTTGCCTGGAAAAGCTAGATATCAGAATCTTAATATGGATAAATACTCCAGACATCCAAAGACACAATACACTTCTGATCTGCCATCTCCTAAAGACAACATACATTTATAGTATCTTTGCCTAGCTACGGGATTCTCATCTTAATCTCCATGGTCTTTCCACTCTCACGTGGAGAAAGGCACTTCTAAACATGGCAATTTTTATTTCTCTCATATGAAAAATGAAGATAAGCACTTACATCATAGTTTTTATGAGGATCTATGAATAGGTTTTGGTGAAAGTACTTTGCAAGTTGAAGCATCTTTAAATTGATACTTATTCAACTACTCCATTGACACAGACAACTCCTTTTACAAACAGTGTCCCTTAGATGTGGTGGATAGAAAGAGAAACCATATTGACAAAGATTAATAAAGAGCCCTGAGTGCTCAATACCATTAGTCTGTGTAGTACTGAAAATTCATCCTCAAAAACTATAAAGAAGCCCTGTGCTAGACACTATGGGGAATTGAAATAAAGTTCTGACATTGCCTTTCTTTTTGTAGAGCTTATTTTGGTTCATAAGACATAAAATGCAATGATTAAAGAGAATAATGCATGAAGCTCAGTTGATAGAGTACTGCTCTAAACTCTCTGAGGACGTGGGTTTGATGCCCAGAACCACAAAAATGGGAGAAGGATGTGGCAATTCACTTCAGAAGCAATCCCAAAATAATAAGCCATTGAAAACACTATGAGGATTGTTATGACTAGGACCCGACTCTCTGGCACCTAACAACAACAACAACAACAACAACAACAACAACAACAACAACAACTCTTAAAGAAATAGTATTGCTTTTATTTAAATACCATAGGATGTCATTTCAGAAGAATTTCATGGAAGTGGGACATAAACCCAGATTGTGAAGAAATGGTTGATTAAAGAACCAAAAATAAATTAATTAATTAAAATAAATAAGTAATGAATAAATGAAAAGTCTGTGCAACATGGTATGTGCAGGGAGCCCTACATTCACAATGGAGTAAATTATAATAAATAGGTTCAGAAGACAAAAGGAAGCAGAAAATGTAAGCATCAAATCTGGCTGGCCTGCACTGAGTAGAATGTGAAAAGCCCAGCAAAATAGAGAACTGGTTCTCAACTCCCATTTGTTGTTGTTGTTAGGTTCCATCAAGTTGGTATCCGACTCATAGCGACCCTCATAGGGTTTTCAATGGCTGACGGTTTTGGGATTGCCTTGAGAATGGATTGTCAGGTCCTTCTCCCATTCTTTCGGTGCTGGGAATTGAACTCGGGACCTCAGAGACTGCAGCGCAGCGCTCTACCAACTGAGCTAAATCCCAGCCCCAACTCCCATTTATCCATCACAAACACCTGGAAGGCTTATTCAACACAGACTTCAGAACTGCACTCACAGAGATTCCTGTTCAGTAGGTCTTGGATGGAGCCCGAAAATCTGGATTTCTAATAATTACCTGATGATGTTCATGCTGCACATCCAGAAGCCTTGAGAACCACTGTCTTTCCAAAAGGATACAGATGTGGGAAATTTAACCAGGAGTTTAAAGATAAAATTAGGTTTTGAAAAGATTGACTTGATGGATAATATGTACGGAGAGAGAAAATAAAAGCAAGAAAGACTGACAGTGTGAGGTGGTAAGATCTAAAATAAGGTGATACCAAGTGGATGCTGAAAGAACTAACTGCTCTTACTGGCTTTATGCTTCGTGAATCTTTCTTCATGCTTCCAATACAGGAAATAGGAGTATAAGGAATACCTCCTCAGTCCTCTCAGAAACTCTTTCATCTATTCAGTCTAGCGGGGAATCTAAAGTCAGGGAATGATATTGGATGTGTTTAGTTCCCCTAGCCACTGTGTCAGAAGGTGGTCAATGGAGCATACCACGCAAATTGGGACTTTATGATTCTCATTTTCTACAAAGACTAGAAAGGGTGTGGCCTTGAGGAGTTTCCTGCTACTGGGAGAGGTAAAAGGGAATAAGGCACAGGCATGGAAGAATCCAGGGAAATAGCAAAGGAGTAAGAAAATGTGATGGGAAAATCAGAAGGATTGTGACAATTAACTACTACTAAATGAATTTTGACTACTGAATGACTATCCAATGTTTTGTAGCCTGGGACATCACTAACTGGAACAGGAAGTAGCCTGGGACATCACTAACTGGAACAGGAAAAGCAAGAGAAGACATTGGTATGAAGGAGAGGTGGTAAGTTTGGCTTTTATATGCTTGAGTAGAGTTGTCACCAAAATGGATGGATGGACATGTCTAGCTTAGCTTAGGCATAAAATGCCTGAAGCTTGAGGTACAGGTTGGAGTAGGGTATGCAGATCTGTATACCATGTTCATAAATGTAATACCTGACATATAAGGCCTACATGATATTAGTGAAAGACTAGAAGAGTGTAAAAGGAAGCTAGCCTGCAGCCATAGCCCTGTGGCATCCGATCCCGTCAGATCTCGGAAGCTAAGCAGGGTCGGGCCTGGTTAGTACCTGGATGGGAGACTGCCTGGGAACACCAGAAGCTGTAGGCTTGGGAGAAGGACCTGGCAACCCCCTCCCAAAAATCAATCTGCCATTGAAAACCCTATCCACAGCAGAGAAGCAATGACAATAGTGTTTCCCCTGTTGTACAGAGGGTCGCTATGAGTCGGATACCCACTCCACAGCACCAAAAACAACAACACTAACAAAAGGAAGCTAAAAATATTCAATTCTGCAGACGTACCACTGTGGCATTTGACGTATTCTTATCTTCAAAGCTAAGCAGATTCGGGCCTGGTTAGTACTTGGATGGGAGACCTCCTGGGAACATCAGTTGCTGTAGGCTCGGGAGAAGGACCTGGCAACCCACTCCCAAAAACCAATCAGCCACTGAAAACCCTATGAATACCAGAGAAGCACTAATAATACAGTTTTGCCTGTTGTACATAGGGTCGCTATGAGTTGGACACTGACTTAACAGCACTTAACAACAACAACAACAAAAATATTCAATGAAAATTCTTCTATTAACTTATAGGAAAAATGGGATAAGGAAAAAGGGCAATGAGGGTGAGAAAGGGGACAGTGTTATGGAGTTCATTAGATTAAATGGTGAGAAAATGACCAGCGAATTTTCAGAACACAGTCTCAGCATAGAGGCAGCAATGAGTAAACAGAAGGCAGGTGGACCAAAGAATCTTGAAAGCAAGAGAAAAATGTAGGAAAGATACACAAAGTTTGGAGAAGGAGTAAGGAGCAATATGGCAGGTGAGATACAATCATTGGTTTAGGGCATTAGAGAAACTGTGTTCTGAAACTAGAGGCAAGGAAAAAGGGCTGGATCAACACGATGCTTTGAAGAAAACAGAAGAAATATTTCAGGAGGTTAAGTCAGAGGCTCACCAAAGTAGAGAGAGAGACCCCGCTGAGAAGAAGAATTGAGACTTCAATTAATAGGTATTAGGGTTTAGCTAGATCAGAAGCCCACTTAAGACAGAATAGGAGAAAAAGAGCAGGAGAACAAGAGGAATGGATAGAGTCATAACAATCAAATAGAACAAGGAACTGGGCAGGGAAATGTGCTGGTCGAAGAGTGGAACACTTGGGACAGGGGATGGAGTTCAGTGGTACAGCACATGCCTGGTATGTGTGCAGCCCTGAGTTCTGTTGCTAGCATGGCAATAATAATAATAATTGTAATAGTAATAATAAAATAAAAGGAAGAGGACCATTTCCCTAATTCCTTAGCACTGCATTTACATTGTTGACAGATCAGAATGATAACTACTTATCAAATTGCTTTGTGATAGAAATATTCTGCATTTTAAGTTAAAATAAGTACACATGTAGCAGGCTTTTTAAATACTTGTACTTAAGATTATTTCACTACAAAATATTATTTATAATAGCAATAATAATAATTGCATAGTTATGTCCTAGGAACTTTACACAGCTTAGATTAATTTTCACACAAATTCTAAGAGTTGAGTCCAATCATTATTCTCATTTGATATCTAAGGAGCTTGGGACTCTGAGAAGTTAAGAAAAGTTGACTTAGATTATACGGAGTATAAGTGGCCATGCAGAGGTTCAAACTCAAACTAGATGATTCTACTGTGACATCAAGGATCCTCCTTCCTGCTTACTGAGTGAATAGCTGCAGTCATGCAAGCAGAATTGGCCTCCACTGCATGAGATCAAGGGGAAATGACTGAGCACACTAGATCTGGGAAGACAGCAGAGTTGGTATAAAATACTCACAATATATAGGGCAAATACACAAATAATCCATCTAATGTATTGACTCAACGGCACCTAACAAAACCAACCATATGTTTTCTATGTTTATCAACACATTTTCCCCCAGTAACACCCTGATTTATAAGAGTTGATGGGAATTGTGTGTATCCACACGACAGATCTGTGAGCAGACGATGGTATATAGTGACTACATCTCTAAAACCAGGCATCTAGTGTGCAAAGGCCCTTTGATCACTGGTGGGGATCGAGACAGCTCTAAGGTCTCTCCTGGTTCCCTGGCATCGGCTAAGTTGTCATGCCTTGGTCTGGCTGAGAGACAAGAAACATCTTTATCCAAAAGGTGTTCCAAGCCAGGCTTCTTTAAAAATATTCCCAGGAAAGTTTTTTGACTTCGAGGGTCTTTTGCCTTGTTTGGTTCATTTTTTGTTTTTGTTACTGTGCCCAAAGCCAGCAAAGCACTGTTCCCTCAGACTCTAAAATATGAAAAGGATTACAAAGAAAACGAAGAAATCCATTTGAAAACTGTTTTAATTCATTCCTTGAACATTTTTAGTCACTGCCTATTAGGTGTAATGCACTATGTTAGACAATGCGATCCTGACCCTCACAGAATACCAAGGTAGAATTAAAAACCACACAAGAAAATATAATTCCAAACCTAGTTAAATAAATAAGTGTCATGATTATTGTTAAACTTCCTTTTTCCAAAGTAAAAATCTATATGATGTGCCCATTATTTTCTGAATTTAATATCCATCTAGTTATTCTAAGTTAGACCTATATTAATTGTTAATGCAAAAGACCTAAATATCATGAGCTGTTTTGTAGCATAATAATCACAACTCATTTTTACCACCTGTCTTTGAAAGCCTTTACAGTTTTAAATCACTTTTGCAAGTACAATAATACTTCTGTACTAGTACAATGCATCATGTAACAAATCTGAAAACACAGGAACTATTTAAGAGAAATATTTAGATTGTGTCTAATTTAAATAGATAGTCCACTGGGCAAGGACTGTGTCTAATTCTATGTTAGGTGCAGCACACTGCAAAATGTTGGCACTCAATAAATGTAAAATAATAACAACAGTCTTTTCCCTTTTAAAGTATATAATTACATCTACCCCCTACTGTGAACCAAGCTTGGTGACAGATCTTTTGTTTATTAAATCCACAGCCCTGAAGGCATACAGTACTGCAGTTTCAATACGAACTGAAGTAAAGATCTCCCTACTTTACCTAAAGCTTTCAATGTCCACGAATCACTAAAGAATATCTTAACTTAGCCGTCCACCATATATACTACTTCACTAAATGCAGGGAGCCATTGGGAAGTCCCCAAAGGAGAATCCAAACACCAAGTGGAAATGGGTCCTCAAAGATAGTTTGGAAATATGTCATGGAATAAAATTACTCTCAGTTAATTTACCATTTCTCTTCCCTAAAGAAACACGTCAAGCTGCCGAGCAAAGCTCTGCCGGCATTATGCAGGAAACATTCAATAGGGTCCCTTGCTTGTGTTCAAAGTGAGCTATTATCCAAGTAGCCTGAACTGAGGAGAAAAAAAAAAATGACTCATGTACAGCTTTATTTGAGACATTTGCACTACAATGAGCTTAGCAAAGCAACAGGTCAAGTTAAAAAATATTGCAAAAAGCAACAGCAGCCAAAACCCATTCAAGGGGAATTTTGGACTGGAAAGCACTTTTGATTCATTTCATCATTATTTTCTCCTAGTTTCCCGTGTTTGTGTTTGAATGCTTGCACTTGAACATTAGTCTCACAATCACCTATTCTACTTTCGGTATTGATGAAGTTCAACATATGCTCAGCAATTCACCACTGCTAAAATAAGAAATGCAAATTCAGCTAAGTGCGCTCCAAGTCTAATGTGAAGCTAGGCCCGAGTTCCTTTGTAGTTTTTGTAGAGTATTATCATTAGCAGAGAAGGGTTAATGGCAGAGGCCTATGATTGTTTAAAAATTCACATTACCAAAGTGGATTACATTGCATCTACTGAGGGGATCAACAATGTAAGCCTACACTAAGCCATTATTGCAGAAACAAAGCTTTCATTTTAAGCCTTTGGAAACAAGCATAAAATGGACAAAAGAAAAAATTCTTCTGATGTAAGAACAAGGCAAGTACTACACGCTTTTCATCCAAACTCACAGTTTCAGAACCATGATGAATGCCCAAAAAATGGAACATCTCTGCAGAGCACACATCATTAAATTAAAACATATCAGCATTTTGCAGAATGCTTCTTCTATATTGCTAGACATCCAGTGGAAACTCTTTATTTAAATTTACTTTCCTTTGTGTTGAGAACTGGTCTCAACATGGAGATGTGGGTTCTCTAGGGTTGCTTCACTGCTTGTTCTTTTATCTAATAATGACAATAAAAAGAATGACTTAAAAACAAAATGCATTCCTATAGCCAGACTCATAATTTACCCTTTGCAGCAGCAATTCATTACAAACAATTTTGGTATGTGATAACCGAATGCCAAACCTCCAGTTACCAACAGGAACAGGCTCTGGGCTTAGGCATGAAATACTTCAAGACTATTTCCTCATTTGTTTCCCACAATAAACCTAAAAATGTGTTACTGGTATCTCATTTTACAGATGTAGAAACTGAGGCTCAGCATAACTCAAGCAGATGACCTAATAAAGGAGCAGTGACTCAAATTCAGTTCTCACTGCAACTGCAGTTCATGCTCCTCCAACTCACCCAGTGCTTTCTAATCACTAGAGATGTTCCTGTTGCCGACCTTGTTAGGATAAAGGTTCTTAGTGTAACTTTTCATTGAATTTTCCCTCCTTTGATACTCCTTTAAAATATATGATATTGAAACTCCTTAGATAATTCTATTAAAAATTTAGCTCATAAATGAAGCAGCCTTTGACTTTATGGAAATTAGATCCAAATATAATGTGTCACCATTAATATTGTGTGATAGATATGTGGGGAGAAAACTTAATGAATTACAGCACCTTACCAAACTCAGGCAGACACTGAGCACTCGTATTGTTGTCATGGGCTGGGCTTCAGCTCAGTTGGGAGAGTGCTGCTCCACACTTTCTGAGGATCTGAGTTCAACCCCCAGCACAGCAAAAATTGGGAGAAAGTTATGGCAATCCACTCCCGAAATAATCCCCAATCAGCCACTGAAAATCATATGAGGGTGTTAGGAGTCAAAGATGATCAAAGGTACCTAATAACAACAACCTTCATGTCCTGTGTTCACAAGAAAAACATCTGACACATTTAATTCTTCAGACCAAGGCTAAAAATTAGTAAGTAAAAGAAACAAGTGATAAATAAAAAATGAGGCGTCCAAGCAGTAGAAATACTTGACACATTTCTTCTATTGAGTCCATGCGTTTACCGTAGAATACTACAGGCCTTCCATTGGGCCTATCAATTTCTTTTAAACCTAATTAAGCCAACTTGAATATCTGCTTTTCTTGCTCATGATCAACTAGTAACAACGCATTTGTTGTTGTTGTTAGGTGCCGTCGAGTTGGTATCCGACTCACAGCGACCCTCTGTACAACAGGGGAAACACTATTGTTAGTGCTTCTCTGCTGCTCATAGGGTTTTCAATGGCAGACTGATTTTTGGGAGGGGGTTTCCAGGTCCTTCTCCCAAGCCTACAGCTTCTGGTGTTCCCAGGCAGTCTCCCATCCAGGTACTAACCAGGCCTGACTCTGCTTAGCTTCCGAGATCTGATGAGATCGGATACCACAGGGCTACTGCTGCAGGCCAACAATGCATTAGAATATAAGAATTCCAGTAGGTAACAAAGGAGCTCAAAGTTTGACCAAAATGTAAGAGAATAGTAATACTGAAATATTCAAAAGAATAAAAGATATATAAGATAATATTATCAATGGACAATCATATATAGGGAAAAATGCAGTTTTCTAGTACCAATTGTTTTCTTACATAAAAGTATATAATATACATATACAAAATATATAAAATGTAAGTATAATAAATGTCAATAGTTTCACAATAAGAAATCTGAGAGTAAAAACTCACAGAAATACTTTTTTTCTCCTTAGAATTCTAACTTTTAAAAAATAAAAGTTCTGGGTCAGGTGCAGTGGAGCACACCTGTCATCCCAAGGACTCCAGAAGGTGAGGCAAGAGGATGATGAATTCAAAGTCAGAAGGAGCACATGCAATTCAGTGAGATCCTGGCTCACAATAAAAAAGGGGATGGGGATGTGGCTCAGCAGCAGAGCACTTGCCTAAATAGTGCAAGGCCCTGGGTTCAACCCCTGCGTCCCCCAGAACAGCCAAGAAAAAAAAAACACCAAAGTTTTACTGGATGCACATGTCTTTAGCAAATTAAAGGAAACATTGTTAACTAGAATAAGAAGACAGAATAAACTGGGTTGCAACATGTAGAATGTTGATAATCCATTGTTGTTGTTGTTGTTAGGTGCCATCAAGTCAGTAACCGACTCACAGCGACCCTGATAGGGTTTTCAATGGCAGACTGTTTCGGGATTGCCTTGGGAGTGGATTGCCAGGCCCTTCTCCCATTTTTGCGGTGCTGGGAATTGAACTCCGGACCTCAGAGACAGCAGCACAGCGCTCTACCAACTGAGCTAAATCCCAGCCCTTGATAATCCATACTATGTCTAAATTGCCTTCTATGTTTTAGCTTCTAAGTCTTATTTTCTGGGGCCCTTCAGTAAAATCAGGCCCTTGTTTTTTCTCCTTTTTTGAGGATGTACTTAAAGGTTAGGAATGGAGGAGTTTTGATTTTTGTGCAAAAGGTGATAAAAGTGTAATAAAACCTTAATCTTTGCTAAAGAGAAAAAACTAAGTGACACAAAATTAATGACACATTTATAACCTACAAAACTGTAAACTCCTTGTAAGTAAAAAAAAAAAACAACCCTGTGAATAAATCTTTGATCCTCTCATAAGGTTTAGAAAGCAATAAACCTTGAAATAGCTGAGTAAATGAATACATAAAATTCTTTATACCTTTCCCAGATCACATTTTTTGACAATGGGAGGAAGCCAGAGAACATTACTTTATTGTGGGCTCTGTTACTATCCTTGTCTGGCTCAACTTCCACTAAAAAGCCCAAACTAAGCAGAGAAATTATTTATAGATAACGGTACCTTGAACATAATCATCTTTAAAGGGTCATAAATATATATTGATATATGATAAATATATAGTTGATATATATAAGTGAATCATAGATTGTATGTATAATATATAGCTGATATAAATAATAAGTGATCAGATATTGTGTATATATAAGTGTGTGCAGGTGTGTATGTGTGCTAAAAGCTCTTAGGTAAAGCGATTTCAATATATTTCAATTAAATAATGATTAAAATACCTAATAAATACCTATTATAATGCAAAGTATTACAGTTGTTGTTGTTGTTGTTGTTGTTAGGTGCCTTTGAGTCAGGTCCGACTCACAGCAACCCTATATACAGCAGAACGAAACACTCCCTGATTCTGTGCCAGGTACATGATCTTATTTATGTTTAAGCCCATTGCTGCAGACACTGTGTCAGTCCATCTAGTGGAGGAGTTTCCTTTTTTTAATTGACCTGCCACTCTTCTAAACATGATGTCCTTCTCCAGGGATCAGTCCCTCCTGACTACATGTCCAAAATACCTAAGATGCAGTCTATCCATCCTTATTTCCAAGGAGTACTCTGGTTGCAGTAGATCTCTGTATTAAACCCCACACTGACAAAAGTTATACCAATGCAACCTGAAATACATAATGCTTGATAGCTTGAAATTTTAACACTTTGATTTTTCTTTCTCTATTGCAGTGTTACACATGATAACTGCATCAACTCAAATCAGAATGGATATCAAAGGCTGCTTCTTCCAATCTACCATCAATAATCCCCATATGGAAGTCATATATATTAACACTTTGGTGTTCATTCTTCCTTATATTTCTCTGTGTATAAAACATCTTCAAATTTGAAATAACCATGCATATAGAGATTTTAAAAGAAAAATGTGGGCATAATAACTTCACCACAAGCTTACTTACGTTTTGACTTAACAAATTATCAAAGATTTTCCCCCAGGTCATTGCTGATCACTCCAATTCATTTTTTAAAAATATCTACATAATAACACAGACCTTGGACTCATCAGAATTTGTTGAGCTCCTTCATTTTGATGAACATTGACAATTTTTCCAGTTTTTCTGTTAGTGCTGTTCTCACAAACATGAATGAAGTCAGTATGCCTTGGAGACATAATTCCATGTATTGGTAATTTTGTCTTGAAACATGCCTTAACTGAGGGACTTCAAGGTTATCTTCTCAAATGTTTTCCTATTTCAAATAGCAATGTAGTACAGTGTCGAAGACTCAGTTTTACATATTAGTGTTTCATTTCTACAAGATAGTTTACTAAGATAAAACTGCTGAATCAAAGATATTTTTATTTTAACTTATAGTAGGTAATACGGATTACTTTCCAAAAAAGTTACAATACACATCTCTATAGAAATGTGCTTATTTCCACCGCACTTTCAGTAATGCTGATTTCAACATCTTTTCCTTTTGTGAATTTTATGAGCAAATTGATCAGATATCTCTGATTTTATTTGCATTTCCCTGATTACTGGTGAGCTTGGGCTGTTTTACATGAATTTACTCGTCATCTGCAATTCTTCTTTTGTGAAGTACCTGCTAGTACTTTTAATTACTTTTCTTTGCATTGCTTTACGTTTTAAAAATCAACTCATAAGACATCTTTTTGTATGTGAAATAAAAAACTCTTGTCCTTTTAACCTTTTTCTTCTGTACATTAGTTTATGGAACACAAATATACTATGAGCCAAAAAAACCGACAGTCAAAACTACTGGAATCGTTTTAAATAAATACCAGCAATACTGAAGGGAAGCTTGCATTATTCACTCTCCGAAGTACTAAACTCTACAAGGACAAGGGTCTTTGTTTTGGTAAATCATGTATCTCTAGAATCTAGAACAGACCCTAGAAAACATCAGAAACTCAGTAAATATCCACATCTTCCTTGTTTCAATATATAAATTTGTTGAATAAATGTATGTATGTAGATAACTTTTACATTCCAAAAATTCAGTATCTGTTTCTTAGGTGGAAAGGAACTTGAATTCCACTATCATTTAGTATTTTCATGCCGCCACATATCCTAATACTAACTCATTTAATCCAAAGAGACAGATACTGTCATTTGCACTTTTGAGAGGAGAAAAATCACAATTCAGAAATATGACACAGCTAATCGGTAGAGATCTGGGATATGAATCCAAGTGTTTCTGACACAAGACACGTATTTCCCCAATAGGTCACCACGCTCAGGCATGTACACCTGATGTGGGTTGGCAGAAATATGCTCATCACCTTATTTTCAACCATAATGGCTAAGATCCACAAAACAAGAGTACCATTCTATTCACAAGTAATACTAGAAAAAGTATTTATCATTGCAGCTTTAAAAGTAGCTTTAAGAATAAGGACTCCAGAATACATAGGCAGTGAAGTGGATAAGTTTTCATGAAAAAAACAAAACAGGAAACAAAAAGAAATCAGGAGGCCACTTTTTACAGAAAAAAAATTAACTTTTGGGACAAGAGATTCCAGGAGAATGTAATTAAATCAATATGGTTTATGAACAAAATCCTGCAACCAGTCTAGAAACACTATCCCCCATCAGAGAACTAAAAAAAAAAAAAAAAAAAAAAAAAAAAAAAAAAAAAAAAAAAAAAAAAAAAAAAAAAAAACTTAATTATGTCAAATTCTAACAATCAAAATAGAGCTTGTCAAAGACATTTGCTTTATAATACAAGCATTGAAGAAGTTCAGGTCACAGATCAACTTAAGAGTAACTTGAAATGTTGTCGTTAGGTGCTGTCGAGTCGGGTCCCACTCATAGCAACCCTTCTAGGGTTTTCTAGAGCTGACTGTTTCAGGGTTGCTTCAGGAGTGGATATTAAATTTACATGAAGTTTGTGTACATGTGTAAATTAAATGTCAGGTCTTTGAATTCCTTTGATTATGCAAAAAAATCCAGAATGTTAAGTGGCATAATTTAGCAATTTCTCCTGAATAAAATGTCGTATCACTGAATAGATTATTTTCCACAACCTTAAAATATTATTGTTTTTTGAGGAAGATCATTAAATGTTTTCTCTTTTTATTTTTTAAATGCTATTTTTCAAGCTGGGTGCAGTAGTGCACTTCTGTAATCCCAAAGACTCAAGAGGTCCAGGCAAGAGAATCTTGAGTTCCGGGCCAGAGGCAGCCTGCATAATTCAGCAAGACAATGACTGAAAATTTTTTAAAATTTAAAATGGGCTGGGGATACAGCACAGTGGTAGAGAACTTGCAAAGTATGCAGTATGTTCAGGGCCCTGGATTCAACCCCCAAGTACCAAAAAATAAAAAATCCATTTTTCATAATGATTGACAGTGATGGCTATTACATGTTTACATATATGTTTATAATTAACAGAAATAATAGGATATTTCCACAGGCAAAAATATTATTGTTATTTGTTTGTTTGCATTTAGGCCCAGCGTCATCTGCTTTCACCTTAAAATTATGGCAAAATACAGATCTCTCAGCTAAGAACTTGACATAGGGAAAGAGAGAAACAAACAAGGAACTATTATAGAAAATACCAATGGTCATCTTGCCTGGGGGTTGGCAGATACCATTAATGTTAGGATGAAATATTGTCTTGAAATCAATTGATAACACTATTAAATAAAAATTCCTCCTACCCAACTACCACATAGTTTTCTCTGGCAATTTAAAACTTTTGGTATTATCCTGTGGTTGAAGACACAGTCTTTTTATTTGTCAATCTTCTATGAGTAAAAACATTTTTAGAATACAAGAAAGCTTGGATTAAGTATTAATGTTGACCAAACACATTTTAAATAGCTGAATAACAACAATTGCTCCATTGAAAATCTGGCAATGAAAATTACATTCAATTTCTTATAGCTCCAACTGC